>DWDX01000133.1:0-37053 GCA_018245675.1 Agara michaeli | reverse complement strand
AGGTGTGAAGTCTACCAATCCACACTTGGCGAGCGTGGGGTAGACTATGGTCTAAATCCCTCTCACCATGAGAGGAAACCCGGTCCAGCAGTGAACCAAAAAAAGGATCGAAAAAAAAACTGCATAACTGCATTAACGAATTCAAAAGCGAAAAATTTTGTCTGTTAACGGATTTTTTGCAAATATTTTCCACACTTCATCTTTGGTTTTTCCTACAATTTGCATATCGTCGAGATACAATTTAAAAATCGTAAGCGATATCACTTTAAATACCTATACGACATTACATTGTTACGGGTGGAATAAAGAATTCTTAAAGCCCTAGTTGAACGGCTGACCTAAATCTACAGACGTTATCGTCAGTTGAATGATATGGGTGCTGATATGAAAGCGAAGCCTAAATAATTGAGAGTGAGCATACCTGACTGAGTGAGTGTCTTATAGAATATTCTTACACGTATCCGAGATTACATTGTCAATCACAAATATTATTCCAATCTATTTAGTATTATACGCGAAGGTATGTGGAAAGCTAACGCCAAAATTGTAAACATTTATCACTCCGTGGTTAATAAAGTATGTGGAATACGCATTTTCGTACGTGACGTTAATTTCCAACACGAAACAAGCTCACAACTTACGTCATTTACGCGGAAAACTTCCACCAGACGACGGAACCTTTTAAAATTCCCGTGTAAGATATTTGACACCGTTTATATTTAATGAAATATTAGATACATCCGCACACCTAACAGTAACTATAATACGTCAAGTTAGTTTTACTTAGATACATGGGAAGTTAAGTTCATAAGCGTAGCTGTATTGTTGATTTGATTTAGACAGGCAAGATATTTAATAAAAATAAATTTCAAATGTTTCGAATAAGCAATGAAATCAATAACCCGTTTTATCTTGCAGCAATTTTTTTACAGACCGATACATCTCACAATGCAAAATTAGAAAACTTTAACTAATATACCGTAAACTTCCAGTGGAAGACGTGGATTATCGATTCAAGAGCGATTGCAATCGTTAGATTTAATTTCATACTAAGTGCATTAAACTTACAATTATGTACACACTATGTTAAACACAGCAATACGATACCAATAAATTGTTTTAATGGAGTAAAGTTTTCAACGGATCAGTCTCACGACGAAAACCCGTAACAGTGTTTATCCATCGAGACCTACTTGTAAATTATAATCACATAAAGGTGGAACATTAGCACAATAAAGTGGACCTTTTGCCTATAACAATCATAATGTACGAACCCTTTCGGCTTAACAACTTCGGGCCGTTCCGTCGCTACGTACCTATGCTTACCAAACGTTAACACTATAAAGTAAGTGTTATGATTTAAGAAGACCTGGACATTATATATGAAGCTTTAATGAAATTCCTCACAATATGACTTATATCAAATGTCAATGCAGAAAGCGTACGCTTTGCTTAATTTTAATATCTTTCAGAATTTCTGACGATATACATATATGTAATATCTTCGTTGTCTATTTTGACCGGACTACTTATCGAGTTCTTGTTATATAAACTGCTCTCGTTATTTGAGTAATTACGTGAATAAAGGGCTTAATTCTATTGTTATCAAATACAATTTCTGAAAGATGAAAAATTAACATTATAATAAGTATTACGAAAAACTTCATGGGTTAATATAGGATTAAAAACCTATTAAAACTACATTCCAATGTTAAAATAATTTCGACTCAGTGTCCATTTGACATTGATTTTTATATTAATCCCATATTAGAATTAACATATGATTTGAAATGTTAGTACGATACACAAACATATAAACCTTTACACTGCAAGAATGACATAGTTTTATAAAGAATAACATTATTAATGGGCTGTTACTATTGCGATTTTCTATTTAATTTTCCACGACCGCTCAAAAGTTCAACCAGCCGAATAATAGTATATTATCCCGCCACAACCGCGAGACGGATCAAATCCAAATCCAATTTCTATTAAACTTTCTATATGAAGGACGTTATCGAGAACACAATGATTTTTCCAAGTCCTTTGGGGCAACAAGTTGATGAAATATTTGTTCAATCGCGTGTGTAACATAGTTTCATTTATTTCACTTCACTGAACTCACTCAGCCGAAATAAATAATACCGTCACCGGATGTGAATCAACAATAAAATTCAATGGTAATTTATAAGCTACCTTGACGTTACGAAAATAATATTTTCTATGTAAAAAAATCAACTCTATAGCTACTCTCTGTCCCACCGACATGAAGGATATTATAAATATTATACTATGTTTGACGTATATACTTATTGATATTGTTTTATCAAATTATAGTAGCTGTATAAGCGACTCGGCGGATGTTACAAGTGTCCATTAGGTGGCCCGAAGCCTCTTTACTGAGCTAAATTAGAAAAAAAATGCAGTGTTTTTAAAGCGTCCGCAGAACCGCTCTACATAGCATAGGTACTTTACTAATGTTCAGATTGTCTAATTGGAATGTTCAGCGCTTATTTACTTTACGTCCTATCCCGATCAAAATATCAAGCCTGATTTTTTGCTGCTGACAAAAGCATACTCAACGATCTAATGAGTGGACATTGTCACTGAAAGAACATTAGGTTTATTAATTTACCCATATTTTTATTACCTTTTTATGCCACAAAGTAAATACATTTTAAATCTTAAAGTGTGGTCATAAAGAGCGGGAAAATAAAAAAAAACAATTAATATAGAGCACATTATTTATTTTATTACATAAACAAATTATCCATCTCCAAATTTTTTTGTTATTCATTGTGAATTACTAAGCGCTATCGCGATTTTTTATGTATTATACATAAAAATAATTTTCATTTTTGTGCATATATGAAAAGATCAGTTATATCTATTTTTTAAGAAAACGTTACAAAGTCGAAAGTAACATTATGTTATTTTCTACACGTTTAAGCTTTGCGAAACAATGTAGCAACATTTGCAAATTTTTGACGTACTGGCCGTAAAATTGTTGGCCTCTAGCAATACATAATTTATGAACATGCCACCTCTACTGCAATGCAGAAGACTACAAATGATGAGTGCTGCTCATATCCTGAACACAGAAATCTCTCAACCTCCACGGCTTATCTACGAAACAATAAGCATGTATATTGTTAGTTCAACTAAGCTTTTTCGCTTACCAAAATAATCCGAATAAAGGTTGAATTATTTCAGAGAATTGTCTAATTAGTTTACATTTCACTGATGCGTCTTTAAATATTTAATATTGTATTTAAAATTGTCTAATCAATAATGTAAGTATTTACATACGACGTACCTAGCGACATAGTTTTAATGTTAATTCATGGTTATGTTACATATGTACAAAAGAAAATTTGTGTATGTTTACTATAGAAGCCTCTGTTTTCCAGCGGGTATGTATATTAAAGAAATTAAATGATGCTAATTTAAGTATGGGTAAAAGCTCTTTTAGATTTCAGTACGATACTAAAACGTCTTCTACGTTTTATATAAGCTATGGAATGCTGTACTTTTCTAATGACTCCACGCGAAGAGCCCTTTCACGACTCAGTTGGTCCACACTCGTGCACTTTGCAGTTCAACCCTTCTGCACTTTCTATACTTTCGAGATTTTCTACGTTAGCCCTTTTGAAATACGACCTTTGAGATAATAACTTGTAAATCATTACGCACGATCGACCAATATCTAATCGATTCAAGGACATTTATTTATTTAATTGTAAAATTTACTAACATTTTGCTTGTAGGCACGGACCTTTCCTGCATCTGAGAAAAGCCTGAAGCATTAACTACCAAGTTGCTTCATTGCGAGTAGAAGGAGATTTAGTTATTTATTGAAAAAAATACACTATCGCAACAGCTAAATATAACAATTTCTCTAAATTACGCCATTGAACCTGTTGGAAAGAGGGAATATTAAATAATTGCTTATTTTAATAAGGGGTAATAGAGTTATTGAAAATCTAATAAATTTGTCAATTTCCATTAAAATACCTCTTCATCAAAACAAGAAATATCGTTCAGACATTGCATAGTAACATTAACCCTTTTTGGAAATATTTACACAGCAATCTCATTAAAATATTGCATAAAATTTTATTTAAAATATAATTCTCCACCTAAAAGCTTCCAGTTATTACATAAGAGTCATGAACTTTACGTAACACAACATGCATTTTGAAAATACAAATGTATATTCGTTTTTAAGTATACAATGTAAAAGGCATGTTCTGCATATTTACAATTTTTTATTTTTAAGTTTAGAATGCATCATACTTTAGAAAATCCGTGTAGGTTTTGTTAAAGATGTTATCCAAATAAATAATCTAGTAGCAGCTCTGGCGCACAGTGAGACTAACGACTCCACGAGGAGGGCTCTCGACGATTCAGCTGCTCCGCACTCGTGCACTTTTCAAGCGTTCTGTTTATGCTCCAGTTCGACCTAACTTCAATTCAGCTTAAGACGCAGTTTCACTATCAAACCGGCGAATACTTATTATGTGTATATACAAGTATATATACAAAGTTTTGATTATTTAAAAATCTCTTTAACTGATGACAATCTCATTGGTACAATTTGAGATATATTATGTTCAAGTAGGAACTTAAAATGTGTACTGTTTTACGGGCTAGGTTTTTTTATTTGTATACGACTTAAACGAGGCGCGTCAGGTTTGCAAGGACAGAGATGTTTGGCACTCGGTGCTTTCTGCCTTCCCCGTCAGGGACCTGACGTGACGTTATGTATGTATGTATGTAAGATTTACTGCTTACTTGTAAATGTCCAATCACATATTTATAAGCTAGTTCTCGCACTATATGTTTGTAAATTAAAACTCGGGTAAATAAACTTGGACATTACTTTCATATCGCCATGTAAACTTTTTAATTCTTGGCCTGCTCATCATTTTTGCAAAATAGTTCATTACAATTTTTTTCAGCCTTGGCAAATAAGTTTATTAGAGAAATGCTTTAATCTTCAAATAATTATGAATAATATTATTATATTAAAGTTAATGTACACTCTATTTAAAATCAGTCGTATAATCGATTCGATATCTTTAGAACGGATTGAAAAAGTCGTAGACTATAATATAATTATCTAAAAAGAATTACAAACTAACTGTGGTCTATACCATCCGTAATACATAGGTGCATATTTATATATTTTAATTAATAAGAGAACAAGTTCATCAGACCGATTTAAAAAAACGGATGACACTCTGTGTTTATATACATAAGTTTTCCATTGTAATGGTAACAACAAAAGAGAGCCTTCCTTTGAATCTGCGTAAAGCAGAAAATAGGAAACTTTTTCAAAACAAAACCATCAGGTTTACGGGATAAAATTGGTATAACTTTTTAGTAAAATGTTTTAAGTGACTCGTATCTGTACTCAACATTTTACCGTCCTACTTTTGTTAAAATTTCTAAATAAGTATGACTTTTAGCCGTAACGAACAGCACAAATATATTTGTATGTAAAACTAAAATCGATTATTATAATTCATTCGCAAATTAAAACAATATGAATGCATCACAGGTGTCTTTATCCCGTATAGTCTGCGAGAATCGCCCTATCTAGTTCAAGGAAACATTTCACCAGTCGAGTCGCAATAGAAGCGAAGCTCGTGTCGACACTCCTACAGTGTGCATTCGCCGTACAACGCGCCGTGTTCTCAGTATCGGAGGTATTGAGAACAATATTCGGTCGTGTATCGCTGGTAATTGGCTAGGAGTGGGCGGATCGATCGTTCGATGTGACACAAATACCTCGTTCCGCCACGCAATCACCCTCAGTAATCCACTATCGACCTAATTGTTTCTTCTAATGACTACAGTTGGAATCAATTATGACAATCCATTACAAGTTGTCGTTCATTTATTACCGTGCTGTCATAGCGAAAGTAAGATCTATATATCAGATCGGTGCCTACTTGTTTTTGTACGGTTATTCGAGCGAGAACTTCAAATTATTGCAAAATTATTTTAAAGACGTCTATAACAATACCTCTTTGATCTCAATAAGATATTCGGATTTATTTTATTTATTCAATATTTCTTGTTTAACCAATAGCTAAGTTCAACAAGGGCGGACTTCTTTCCTTATGACATGAATTATTGGATATACACATGTATTGTGTTATGACATGGGATGGGATGAAACGCAAACCTATTTTGCAATTTAAAAAATTGTGAAAGTTATAAAATACCCGTATTTAAAAGTATATATTTAACTGATATTTATTAATCATTATATGTAATTGACATCTTATAACGGATACTTATTGAATTGCGTACAATAAATACCAATTTAACATGTTAAAGGAGAATTCGCAGTACCTATGTAAGCACCTTCAAAATGGCTTACTTTATTCTTATGCAAGGCCTGAGACAATCTCACAGGATTGCTCTTGACCTGCTCTGTATAACGCCTAGCGGAAACTTTTACCAGCAAATGTAACATTACGGTCATCTATGCATAATTTTGAATTAGCTGAAGTGATTAAGAAAAATGTTGCTCATCTACCCCTGAAACTCTATAATAAGTTACTTTTCTTAATGTTTCTCGTTACGTTACAGACCATAACTGTAATAGCTTATATAACATTTTTTGTTTATTTTATCTGTTTTACTGAATAGTGTAATTATAAAATTTAAACGTGTGCTACAAATATGTATATAATTGAAATCTATTAGTACTACTAAGAAGGCTTTTGTCGATTTATCGTTTTTAAAATTGTTTTTGTATGAAAATACATGTGCACAATATGATCAATACCTTCAGATTGGATTGTTTTGTAGCGTGGGAAGAAACGAACGGTGGCGCGCCGGCCGTAAACATCGCACGGTGCTCCATTGAAATGTTGTCTCAGAGGACACGGTTTTATTGAAAAACTTTCCACGTTGTTTCTCCGAGTCCCCAAGCTCCTACACATCGACAATTTAAGTAGATCGAAGTGCGAACTTGCAACGGTATTCACACTAATATTGTAATAACTTACAAAAACTTGTAGATAAGATTGACTAGCGTGGAAAATGAAATCGCTTTCATATGTAGGTATATAACTTTAAACAAATGAGCGTATTAAATACACGCCATGCTGTAAACAGTGAAAACAGGCACAAGGTGGTCTGAGTAAATCGCTCCATTAGGCAGTTAAAAGCTCGTCGCTATCGTCGGAACATAACTCAGGCACCCGTCTCCGCGCGGTCCTATAAATTACGCTTTTGTGCGAACGGGGCGTGCCCGCTTAAAATATGTACGACATTGTCTTCCCGGCACACCTCCCCTCTCATATCTCCTACTAAAATCCAGCGAAGGTCATCTTTCAGTAAATTATCTATGTACGGTGTAACGGACAGAGTTGCACTGTTACTCAAAACATTAAGTAGGTCAACCAAGTACCTCCTATATACGTATAAGCCTGTATCAACTAATAAGTTTTCTGCTTTAATTAAATATGATATCATGCAAGTCAGTATGATTTCTATACTCTTTCTTGATTTACTTATATCGTGCAAGTAAAAAGTAAGATACAAGCAAAGTAAGGTTACTAATGGTAAGTTGTTCTACAGTAAAGTTTTCACAAATCGCTTATTGCTGTTACATACGGAAAATTTGTGACCATCGGATATACTTACTAGGAAAAATATTTTTTATTGCAAAATTGCAGTGAAAGATAAATTTCTAAGCCGAAGTTATTTTATATGTCAATTTACTCATAGTTCCATTTGACCCAAAATATATGAGTCACAAAAATACCTCATCTTGAAAAGGATACTTTAATGCGAACAAAAGGATGTTTTTCGAACCGGCTCTGCAATATGCCCGTGTTGTAGGTATACCTTTGTGTAATATTTGTCAACTCTCCCGGTTTTCCGCTACGTTTAGTTACTAGGGCTTTTTTAACGCTCTCGTTAATTTTACCGGTATTTATCGCAACAAAGCATTCGGTTCTGTTTATTCACTCCTAATTTAGTTCTCTATGTGAGAATTTTGTGGATCTATCTCTTGATAAATAGAATATAATTGCTATTAAAAGTAACCTTATTATTTCAGGATTTTTCAACTATTCCAGTAATTTAATGTATTTGTTAATAATAACAATAATTGGCTCTTTATTTATTTCCGAAGAAGCCACAGAAGTACCTTTCTCAGCCACTACTTAACGAAACTGTCATCTATAGTGTCGTCACATATCATTCTCGTTCTAAATACTAATACAGCTATAAACACATATACTACAGTTAAATGTTATTAAAATCATACTAATATATCTTTATTATTACAATTTACATATTATAACATCTGAATGTAAAAAAATATAATAAAAAACAATATTTCAAACTAAAAATATAAAAGGCAACCATCTAAGAAACCATTAGGGGCTTAAAAGTGAAGATGTGGTTGTTCCCATGTCATTAGACCTTAACAAGGCTTTTGAAGCCGACAGGGCAGTGATCGGAGCTCGGTCAAGCGCGAGAGATAATACCGAACTCCACCACCACCCCCTCCCGCACCATCTCCATTTACAACTGTTCACATTCTAGACGTAGCTTAATGCATGACAGAATTCCAATATACAGTAGAAAGCTCTATATAGAAGACGATCATTACCTTTCGTTGTTCAAATTCGAATTGTATCATTCATAATAAAGTATAATACATACACACTTAATAAACCTCATACATTTGTATTTACACTATCATCCCTCGTCTGTGAGCACCGCTCGATTTATGAGAGGCCGAGAGAAATAGCGTAAAAATCAATGATGCATATTGTTTACATACACGTATAACTAATATTAACATGTTTTTTTTTTAATATTTATTAATAAAAATCAATCAGTCAGTTCGAGGACTTATATACTAACGTAGCACTTTTATAAACAGATGCAACATAAGTACATAAGGCGTTGTTGAATAATCCCCATATAAGGCCCTGTGGATGTGAGTTGATTACTAACGTAGTATACCTGTCTACGCATGGAATGGAGAAAGTAGCGATAAGGTCTAAAGACAAAACGTTGCTTAACTGTAAGAAATATTCTTAGAGCATTCAGTAAAATTAACTGCATTTTGTCACGAAATTTATTAATGTTAATTGTCGTTGAACGTGAAAACCGCGTGAACACTAACGACGTACACAGAGCATTGGCAAGTACAAGGTGTCTCCCGTAATGGATTTAGCCGAACTAATGGAAGCGAACCGCAAGGATTGTGTTGCGGCGACAGGCTTCGCCTCCGCGCCACATCCCACTACACCTTCACATGCTCTATTAACCTGGTTGGTATCCTAACAGATGTTTTGTGCTATAATAAATATAATTAAGTATTGAGAAGTTAATTACTCACTAAACGAAACTTATGTTATATAGAAATATGAAAATTAACAATAAAAACTAATATGATCGTAATGCAATCATCGAGACCTACTAATGTAATGTTGAAATACTTCAACAAAGTCAGTCAGACATTTTTGCCAGTAATCCTCATTGGTCAGCAAATATGTATATCAGTCAAGTGAAACATTTTGTATCGTTCTTTACTTTTCCTCTATTAATTAATTATTAAAATCAGAGTCACCTATTTTTCGTAGCCGCGTAGCTTTTCGTAGCACATTTAAATGTCGAGTCGACATCTATAGAAGTCCGAGTTGAAGTATTTGCCTTGCTACTTTAATAAATTACAAAACAGACATATTTATTTAAAATTGTGTAATCCCCCATCCACTACATATAAATTATACAACGCTAAAGATATACGTGTATTCATAAACACCCGTCCAATGAAAACCACAATAGCTGCGTGTGACATCGCAATATGTGACTATGTAATCTATGACAAGGCTGTATCCTACTCGTATTTTAGATTACTATCGTAGTAGGCAAGAACGTATTTGTAAAAACTTATAAAAAATGTATATTAACTGTTCTACGCCAAAATATTTTTAGTTCGTCTGAAAATAATATTGTGATTTTCAGAGGTTTACTCTTGCTCTACATTCATATATTATCTGATGCATTAAAACGATGGAATGTTTTATTCGTTTTGAATACAACATTGAAAATTTGTACGAAATATTTTATTATTCTTTAAATGTAAAGCCGTAATCCGATCGTAATAGCAATGGACATATGTGTTATAAGCTCTTTATTATATATTAATACTGAAAATATCAACAGAATTATTTAATTCAAACGTATAGGTTATCCGTGTTCTTTTCCACTTTACACAGGCGAGCCTCGAGGCGAATATAAAACAAATTTACAAAAGCCCCAAATAACTAATATGTCATAAAAACTCTAATTTAAGAATTTATTTAAAATGTATAATGCTGGTTTATATATTATTATTGTTATACCATCACGCCCGGTCTCTAACAGGGTAGACAGAAAGCACTTATTCATTAATTTTTATAAATATTATTAAACCGGTTATTTACTGATAAATGCTCTTACAGTAATCTACAGAATGTTTGAACCTGTCAATTATGTGGAAAAGTTCTTTGTGGGACTATTTATCAGAAGTGTATAATGATACCAAAAAAAATCAGACTGTACTGTACTGTATGACTCGCACATGCAAAAACTGAGGGACTAAATATTTGTATAAAATATGGTTTAGTGGCTATTTATAATTATAAGTATAGTCGTGTAACTTAACTTATGTACATTCACACTTGTTTCGGGTACGGGGTAGGCAGACTAAATCATTCATCGGCTACGATGTTTACAAATTTCTTTCGCTTCTTCGACTATCATCAAAATCATCATACGTGCTCATCTAATAGTATGAACTGGCCTTTTTTTAGTACGCCTCAGTTTTACCCTTAAAAGCCATAGCGATAGTCCTATACTATTTCCTACAATAAATATTTCATTTTATAAAAATACGCTTGCACTATTAAGTGCAACTTTGTGCAAGTTGCAATGCGACAAAATGTGCAATTTAATGCGCGTGAATGTAATTGTATTACTGGCTATGCTCGCGGGAAAACGACCGGAGTACTTCGAGCGTGCATTACGTAACAGGATTTTGCGGGGGAAATGACTAAACTGCTATTAATGTAATGTTATAAAAATTAACGTGATAATTAGAACTTAATTGCTATTTAATAAAAAAAGGTTTCTTTACTGAAACTCCTTTGGGGAGGGACGGTAGGGAAAAAACTGCGGACTTGGTAACTTACCTGTTCGCAGTTTTTCCTCACCTCCTTCCTTCATAGATAGGTACTTCTATCTATACCTTTCTGTCAAGTGAGTATGTAGTTTAGGATTAATGTTGCGGGAAGGTTAACTGGTACATACACGACAGTTTAAGCAGTTGTGTATATATATATTTTTTAAATGATCTATGCAGAAGTATTTCAGTGGTATGCTATGCTAATACACACGTGCAGATACAATTTTTCTATACCTACTTTTAGTTTAATAAACAAATGAAGTAGCCAAAAGTATAACAAGCTGAGTCAGTGTTCCATTAAGCATGTGATATGTATGTAGGTATACATTCAACAACACCCTCTCTAAGAAGTAACCTACTTTTTATTATTTCAATGAATGCTTAAAATAATGCATAAGTAAAGAATAATAATTAACATTAAAGAAAAGGCAACCTTAAACTGTACCTATATAGTATTAGATGTGTTTCTGTGAAATCTCTTAGCTTTCTGAGAAAACTTAGGTGCGAAAATAATGTGTAAAGTTAGGCATATTACATTGATAAACCTGTAATGTCCCTAACCTGTACCCAATAGCTTTGATATGAAGCACTTTGATATGTAGGCGAAAAAAGAGCTCATTAAACCGCAATACAATGATTAAAATAAAATATTTCTCTATAAATATTTGAAATCCATGAAACCATCTGTTGTATATGTCTCCCTGTCATTGTATATGTCTCTCTGTCTCTGTATTTTATAGTGTACAATAAAGTATATTTTTATTGTATTATATTGTATCCACATTATGCCACCTTTACCACAAAAAAATCATACTTCTATTTCACATAAAGTTACCACCAGCTCCAATCCCAACGAACTTCTTTAACGTATTCTACTTTCATCAAAATGAACTTCCAGGTTCGTTTGTTAGAGGTCCTCTTGATATGGCGTTCTTTAAGTATGTCTTTAAGATTTTATACAAAAACATATATATTTTTAAATATAATGACAAATACATTAAAACGGGAACGAATTGAAAGGCAGCATAAGCTTAACTTAAACTTTATTCTTGGCTAGCATCAACATTCTCTGTCTGCAAGCCCTTGATAGAAGCAACAGGTACGTATGTAACCAGTGTGAAGAGTTTGTGTGCCGAGTCCTCATCATCATTGCGCCTGCGGGAGAGCCTCACACGTACTCTGAAGGGAACATTCCTGAAGAAGAATTTTAATAAAATTGAATTATATTTCTCATTTCAAATATAACACGAACAAAAATAACCAGAATGCCGTGATAAAAGTACATTGTATAAAGGTACTAGTTATGAAAAATATTTTCTAACAAACTTGTGACTGGACAGCAACAAAAATAACAGGTAAGCTTTTACAAACCACGGGTCGGGATTTTTTTTTAAATTATGGATGAATACTACGGGTAATAATATTGCTCCTTACAATGGTACCATTCCTAGAGCGCGACGACATATAGCTTTGAAGAATATCAGAAATTGATTTCACTAACCTTTATGTAAGGAGGAATATTATTACCGTAGTACTCGACCATAACTTAAAAAAAACCAGACCTGTGATTCTAAAGTCCACCCAAATATTCTTTCATAGCTCTCATAGCCCAACTGCGGCTATTATAATGCAATATAATGCTAAGATGGTTGGAATTCCCGGTAACTTGGCTACATTTTGCTTAATTTTACTCCTATGGGGATGTATTACAGGTTGGGCTATTGCAAGAAAGAGATATAAATTCAAGATGCAATTTACTTATACAATGAAGAGATTTAATCATCTTTTGCTTCACTACTGATATGTCCAACAATCATAGATAGATTTCTATTAATGTGGGAACACCATAACGATTATCACATTGTTATAAATTAAAACCTACTATTTGACTAATTTTTATGTTTCCAAAGTAACATTAAAAACAAATAGCGAAATTCTGTAATGGTACACTTTTAAAGCTGTTACTGCAGAATGTAAATTTAAAATATAGTGTTCTTGGTGTATTGTTATTACTTTAGGCGGCTTATAACAATAGTTACTTGGATTATTATTACTTTCTATATAACGGACTAAATATTTAAAGATTAACTTACGACAGTATTTCAGCCGCTAAGGGAGTATACTTTGTAAAATATAGAAAGCTAGATTAGTAGTTATTTACCTGACTCCCTTTGACCAAAGGTATTTGTTTAATCTGGTATCGACACGAACATCGGGGGTACCCATATGTTTTTCTGCAAATTTACGGATTTCCTTAATAGCCCGAGGAGCTCGTTTCTTAAAACCAACTCCATGTAGACGTTTGTGTAAATTCACAGTATATTCACGAGTAACAACTTCATTAATAGCAGATTTGCCTTTTCTCTCTCCTTTGGGTTTGGCCATTGTTATTCTGTAATGCAAAGATATTTAACCAAAATAAATATTACTTTAGTCAGGATACTTAATACAGTAACTTTAATATGTCACAATAGTGTATTGTAACTAGATAATAACTGTGATATTTTTGGATTTTCATTTAAAAACACACCTCAACTATTTCTCGCCGATTGCAAAAGAAGCTGTCAATGTCATTGAGACACTTCGTTAAATTTGTTAGTGATAGTGTAGACAAAGGAATCACAATACGAAATTCCTATAGTATGCTGTGTCTGCATCAGTTTTAATGATTTTTTTTATCTTGCATAATGATGCAAAAATATTTATGCTAAGGTAGCATAGCATCGAATATTTTTTAATAAAAATAAAAAATATTCGTTCCTAGACACCTATATACATCATGACAAAGAAATGTCAAAAAGGAAACCAATAACAGTCCATTATCCTGATATCCTCTACAAAAGATCTTTTATAAACTTCAAAATCGCTAAAGTAAACATTCCTTTATCAATATCACCAAATAACCAGAAATGTCCAAGATTTACAGGTACGTATACTAGTTTACTTCCCAATATTTTTAGGTTACGGCAATGAATCTATTGCATTTTTTTGTTTCAGAGCTATTCATCCTGTAAAGTATTTCAATAATTGTTTATCCCAAGACCTTCGTCCAGATGGAAGAAAGTTTAATGAACACCGTAATGTTAAGTTAAATGTAAACTGCATACATACTGCAGATGCATCAGCTGTTGTCAAGTGTGGAAATACTACTGTGATTTGCGGAATTCAGTTGGTAATGTTTGTTGCCCTTACATCATAGATAAAATGAACAACAACCTATGAAGGGTACCATTAATGAAATATCTGTAAAACAACAATAATACGATTAATATGCATAGCATATATCTCTGAGGGTGCAAAATAATATTGTTATGTTTCAGGAGTTAGCTGCGCCTAAACCAAAAGAACCTGATGTGGGTTTTTTAGTAGTTAATGTGGAATCAACCGCATTATCTTCAATTAAATGCAGGCCCGGTCCACCTTCAGACTATTCTCAAATAATAAACAAAGTAGTATCAGACATTGTTTTAAACTCTAAATGTGTGGACTTTAAGGAACTTTGTATAGCACCAGATAAGCTGGCTTGGGTTCTTCACTGTGACGCAGTTTGTGTAGATAGTGATGGTAGCTTGGTAGATGCAGCTATTATTGGATTGATGACATGCTTAAAATCATGTAAGTGTGGTTCTACCTAGATCCAAAATGTTTA
This sequence comes from Agara michaeli, assembly GCA_018245675.1. Lineage (NCBI taxonomy): Eukaryota > Metazoa > Arthropoda > Insecta > Lepidoptera > Hesperiidae > Agara > Agara michaeli. Next base: position 22,195 of record DWDX01000133.1, on the reverse strand, counting down.
TGTGACATTTCATTATAATACCAACTCTGAGATGACTTGGAGAATGAACAGGTGGTAGATATTAACATTTATATTGTTGACCTGTACCACCGCTTCACGGGTTTCTACCATGAAGCAGTTTTTATTAATACAACTTGTTTTTCGTTCCAAGTGTGTGAAGACAGGTGCATATTTATATATGTGACCATCTCATTCCTCAAAGGTCTTACATTTCTTACTACACTTAAGCAGTAAAATTTACTTCACTCATACTAACATAATATAGTCACTGGAGTGAAGTTACTAATAGTCCTATTTGTTACCAGTGAAATACTAAGCAACTAACATACTTCACCTGTTGCCGTCTTAACTATAACTACCCCATTTGTTAGTCCTTTTAGGAGTTGCACATAGTTTTTATGTGAGGACTTAATACATTTTATCCTTCTGCAATGAAAAGACAACATGTATTATATACTATTATTGAAATAATGATCAAGTGCAATAAGTAAACAATTTACACAAAGACAACATTTACACAAAGTGCTGTAATATTATCTACATGAAATGATAAATTGACAGATATTGTACAGTTACCATAAAGGTTGTATTATCTTCTACAGTAACACTTCCAAAAGTTTCAATTAATCCTGACACCGAAGAAATAGAAGTTGATACAAGCATTAGAACGCCATTAAAATTGACTGGACTCCCTGTGGCAACTAGCTTTAGCTTTTATTTTAACGAAAATAGGTAAGGTATTTAGAACTGTTATGGTTACTATTATAATTATTTACTAGATGCTGCATAGAACTTTTTAAGTAATGTAATGTATTTCAAATCATATTATTCATATTTCAGGATTATAACTCTTACAGAACCATCATCATATGAAGAGGACATGTGTGGAGGATTGGGAGCGAATCTAGTGGTGTGTTGGAATGAAGGACTTATTAGTGGCATACAAAAGTTCGGAGGTTCTAATCTCTCAGCTGAATGTCAAAAAACGGCTTTTGAAATATCTAAAGAAAGATTTAAACTTGTACATGACGTTATTGATACTTGTTTAAAAAATGTTGTAAATGTAAATACTTAATATGTAAATAAGCTTTTATTACCGTTGTGAAAAATAAAACAGTGCTATTTTGTCTCATCATTTAAATTATAGCGTAATTACCCATTTTCGAGTTTAGCATGTTTTATAGCAATATATCTATTATCTACATAACTACATATCCACATCTATACAGTCCGCACAAAATAAAAAGGCCCGTTTGTCATTTCTCGTTCAGGATCAAGAAATAACTTGATACGAACGCCGAACACAAAACCAAAATATATGAGTTTTTTTTAGGACAAATCATTATTAAGTTATTGGTACTTAATTAATTTTAAAAAATGTTACGTACCGATATATTTGGCACGCTTTCTGCTTTCTGCCTACTCTGTTAGGGACCTGGCGTCATGATATGTTGTTGTTGTTGTTGTTATATCGAATCTTTAAATATATCAACCGAAATCGAATTGTGCAAAATTGACCGTGTTCCGCACCTGGGATGATCTAGTGTAACAATAATAATCGAATGTTTTCTGCCTTACCTACAATATTTTGACTAAATGTTCTCGTACATTATTATGATTTAAATAAAAATCTATTATGATTTAAATAAATATCTATTATGATTTAAATAAAAATACACATGAGTTTGTTAAGATTAATCGTTTTATCCATGTAACCTATATAATTTTTATAAAAATGTATATGAAAAAGCATTTAAAAGCACAAAAAATGTATAAGAGCATTATGTCTACTTAGGCAAACCGATAAGTGTAGAAACCATTTTCAAAATTAAAAAGTACTAACCCTACCTCCAAAAGAATTTGAACAACACAAATTTTAATAACGTGTTTTTTGTTTTGGAACTCGTGCAATAGAGTTCTATGGTAGCAAATTATAATTAAACTTTCCAGTTTTAATTTAGTTTGAAAAAATCTATAAATGCAGATGATTATGGGGAACGACTTTAATTGAATTTTTTTGCCATGACACATCTAGCAAAATAGATTGTTGTGGCGTACAAGTGGCAACATTTATCAAAATGTCACCACGTCTCAAAATATCAAAATATGTTATCGAGGTAAAGATTTGAAAATATATCTAAATTTGACTAAGCATTCGCTTTTAAAGTTACTAAATCACTCTGTATCACAGATAGTTTTGGTAAAGAATGGAACGATTCAAAATTACATTGTGTTCACGTTTCTGTACGTCATCCATCGTTGTCATTCTTACTATGTATCTGTAAATTTTGTTGTTTTTACAGAGGTTGTCTTCAATCGACACTAATGAGAGTACAGGATGTTTATATGGACTCATGTACGATGGCACTCTACTGGTGGTCAGTCTCAGCTTGGAGTTCTTCGAAAATGAGAAGAAAACCTATAGCCAACTCCTCCTTAATCTACCAACTGAAATAGAATTGTGTGGGGTCATTAAGTTTAGTGAGACATTGAGCTTAGAATCTAAGCCTAAGGAGATTCTACAGGTAAATAAAATAATGTATACTTTTATACAATATTTCATTATAATCAGTATTTGAACACATTTAAAGTTATGCATTAACATCACCATTAACATTTCCAGGATGTAGATATAACTGATAATCCACTTGTCATAGTAATTGGAAAGCACAATGAGATGAAACCATATTTCTTAGTTCATGACAAGTTGGAGGAGACAAAATATGAAATTCTGGAAGCAGATGACATGTGGAAACAGTTTCTTCACGTACGTCTCAATACAGTGCTGCCATTGACTTGTGAAGCAACTGTACCAGGGGTCAAAAATATACTTCAAAATAAAAGGAAAAAGGTAACCCTTATTTTATACATCTTATATATCTATATTTAATATGTGTGTATAACAAGTTGATTTCCTGATAGAGAATACTGTTTATTAAAATGTTTAGTAAATTTATTTATCATATTGTTGCAGATAGCATCAGGTCAGGTATCGTTCCGCATAGATGGAACATCAGTATACTTGTTTGGTGTAGCATCTGATGTTGGAGTAACTGGCACAAGTGTTGAAACTAATATTGGAGAACTTATGGACTCAATGAACGCTGAACCCTCTAAAAAGAAAAAGTATACTACACAAAGTATAGTGAGTTATTTGTTTGTACTACAGTTGTAATCATTCAAGTTACTTTTTTTTTACATTAAAATATTTACACTATAAAAGTGAAATCTAACATTCCCAATTAATTCTTCCTCAATTATCATAAGACTCTTCTCTCATAGTGTAATTTTTATTTAATGTTCGTAACATTACATATGGTACATATAAAAATGTATTTCAGGAAATTGTTCCTATTCATTTGGTCATGAAAACAACAAGAGATATACTCTCAGATAAACTCATTAAAACTGCTGTTAAAATGATGACAACGCAAAGAAAACGTAAGCTGGTTTTTATTGTGATATAATTGAGTCAAGCCTATTTGAAAATTCCATATGGACTTTATGAAAGCCCACTTATTGTCCTGTGTAAGATATATTGGCTGTAATCTTTGAAATAATGAATATAATATACTTTGATGAAAATAATATTATAAAATTTCAATATTGGTCATCATTATGTATAGGATACAATATTTAGATGGATGTTTGGAGTATGGACTTTTTTTACATTGCATTTAAAATTCCAGCTGCATTTTGCATCAGTATGCCACTAAGAATAGATACACTGGCCATGATACATCGTGGTACCAAGCTTTCAGAGCTATACACGGTGCTAGTGGAGGCAACATGTCGCTCACTCAGGTTATTAGAGAGTGTCTTGTTGGAACAAATAGGTATGTATTCATATGAAACTATCATAGTATAATGTGTATGATTAAATTCAATTAATTTAAAAAATTGAAATAAACACCAATGAAAATGTCAAAATTAATGTTTATTTCTTTTTTCGACATATTGTTCCGCTGTTGGTTGTAGGTCTCATAAATAAATGTGATTTGGCGAGCTGATTATGTATTATTGGTAGGAGGTTAATTATTATCATAAAATACAAAAAGCTTTGAGTGATGTATAAAGGTCATACTTTATAGGTCAAGAGGGCATTGGTGATGGGGCTGGTTTACGTTTGCCAGAAACATTTCATTATCTGCCACCTGAACTTGGACATTTCTTTACGAGAATTGTACCGAAGGGGATACCAGATGAAACTATGGGTGAGTATTCAAGTATTTCTTGTTCACTGTAGAGAAACATATAGTGTAGTATATTTTATAAATGTGTATATGGTGATCACTATCAAGATTAAAGCTCATGTTAAAAGGAAAATCTATTCTATATCTTAACTAATAAAATATGTGTCATAAAATCGATGAATATTTGAAATTTCAAAGGATTCTAAAGAAAAAGTCCAGTAAAGCAGTCTTCAAATATCTTATTTTCAGAATCTGAAAGAAAGTCGCTACACGAACAGTTGGCATTGCCATTGGAGAAACCAATATTCCGCAGAGGTAATGCATATCCATTAAGTGGTGGTAGACTATTAAATCCGCACGAAGCATTGCCGCCGCCGCGAGAGGGCGCGACTGTAGCGCTGGTGCGCGGCCGCTACACGTACCACCACTACATGCAAGACAATTTCAACGACGACGGCTGGGGTTGCGCCTATCGTTCTATGCAAACCATATTTTCTTGGTTTAGGTAAGCATGATGAAATAAACATTCAAATTATTATACTTCTAGGTTGGAAATTTGTTGCTACCATTTTCGGATAACCAATTATTTTATTATAAATTGTATGATACAGTATTTACTGTAGGTGACTTGAAGTATAATCCAATTATATATTTTGATTAGGTTGATGGAAATCTAAATAAATTGTATGTTACTTCAGGTTTCAAGGATACACATTGGTAGAGATACCAACACACAGAGACATACAACAGTGTCTTGTGAAAATCGGGGATAAGCCACCGACTTTCTTGGGTTCAAAACAATGGATTGGTTCAACAGAAGTAATGTTTTGTTTGGAAACGCTTTTAAATGTACAGTCAAGGATCATATTTGCCAACAATGGGGCGGATCTGCAAAACTACACTCCAGAATTAATACATCATTTCCAAAAGCATGGAAGTCCTATTATGATTGGTATGTAATTTTTTACTGTGCAATATATAACTTAGCATATTTAAGCGTATGACAAACGGCAAGCGAGTCTAGTTTAATGTGAAAATGTAATTGATGATATATTTAAAAAAAAAATTCATTGGCTTATTATTAATATCCAATTTCACGTCTTTATAGGTGGCGGAGTTCTCGCACATACCATCATCGGCGTCGAGTACAATTCCACAACAAACGATACACGCTATCTTATTTTGGATCCCCATTACACCGGTGCAGATGATCTGGCTGTGGTTTTGAGTAAGGGTTGGTGTGGCTGGAAAAGCTCCGATTTTTGGAATAAGACAGCCCATTATAATCTGTGTTTGCCACAGACTAAGCCATCAATATAGCATTGTTGACTCAAAATTTTTAGTTATAGCTGTAAAACAATTTCATTCAGAATTACCTATCAGTCTGTTAATGTTTTTAATATCGAGAAATTTCTGTGATATTGTGTTAGCAAGGCTATTGCTTCAAGACAGCGTTAATATATTGCTCAACCGTTAAGCAGTAGTATAAACAACAAAATCATAAAAGTTATATCATCGTTGTAGTTATGAGCTAGGTTTCTGTGAACAGTTCAATGTAAAATTGGAAATATATAATATTGAAACATTTTTAGACGCACTTGGGAAGACTGTTAGGGTTGTGTAGGTACGAGCAATTTTATTATTGATTTCTACTTTTATGCAATACGATACGATTTGTGCGTAATATATGATTTAACTTCAGAAATATGTTTGCATTTACTGTGTTTTATGCCTTTATACAGAGAATTAAAAACGAAAACTTGATTAGGATTTGAAAAAATACAATAGCAAGATATATTCAGTCAATATAGTCATTGTTTTGGAATACCTTGGGTGCCAGTAAGTTTACTAAGAAATTAGTTAGGTAGGCATAATATTTTTACCATTCAGCTTTATTCTATGAATCTTAAAAGCTTATACCAGGACTACCCTTATCACACCTGCCGCTCTCACGTTAGGTGGGATTTGTTGCATTTTATTTAGAATCCTGAAATTAGTGTAGCTCCTTTGGTTTACACGAGTCTATTGCGGTAAATAAAGAGTAACATGAAATAAACGTCCTCGCATTTCTCCATATCCGTATATTAATTTCTATATGTGCTTACAAATAAACAAAGAAATATAAGAAAATATTGTATAGTATTTCAAACCATACTACAATTAATTATGCATTTTCCATATAAAGATACAGGACTTAAAAGGTTTGTTAATTATTATAATATTAGGTATAGTTATAGATCTTAATTTGCACGACTATAATTCGTATATGTGTACATCCATTGTGGGCTTAAGGTATTTTTACTTTTCATTTTATAGCCTGATTATGGATAACAAAAACCAATAACAAATGTTTTATTTAATCTTTCTCTTATAGCTTAAAGGCATTTTTAATACTGTGACAGACTATCAAAGGCATGTAGTTTAAATATTGTTATATTTTGTACCAATTAAATTATGATTCAATATTTTGCTGTTTTATTTGAGTAAATTAAAATAATAAAATATTTTGTACAACAATTTTATTTACATGAATACCATTACAACTACATTTAAATATGTACTTATTCCTATAAATTACTTACATTTACATCACAGAAATAATGTGTTGTTTGGACAAATGCAAAGTAGAGCTCAGAAGGATAAAATACGGAATTCCTTTTATAATATTAGTGTCTAATAGATGTAACCATTACTTTCAAACTTGACAATGTTTAATTACTTTGAAAAACAATATTAAATTTTTTCCCATATTTAAAATTTTCTCAGGATGATGATAAATAATATTTTAGAAAAACCTGTTTTGTAGATTTGATAAGCTACTGAAAGCCTAAGTTTTATTATTGGAAACCACGTTAATACAAATTAAAATTAAGTACCAACCATTTAATAAGTTATTAAATTATTTATTAAATAAGTTATTAAATGGTCAGTAAAACAATAAGACTAATATAAAATTCTCCAAGTACATAATTATCCTCCTTTTACTTTACAAACAAGTCCCACTATGTTTGTAAACACAAAATACGGGAAATATTAACATGTGGGCACTTCATACTTTAAAGATTATTTGATGAAACTATCATTATTTTTGAGCCATTGTACTGACATGTACTCTTATGTCTCTATGTCTAACACATACTGCACAGCTGAGAAACAATCATAACAATGTTGTCCTCTACACACTAATCTCTTTTATATTGTTAAATAACAATTCAATAATTTTTGTATAAATCATAACTAAACATTTATCGTATATTTGGAAGTGCACTATTTAAGAACAATATTTACACCTAACATTTTATACCGGCAAATAAATTGCGTTAATAAATGTAATGTCACAAAATTAAGTTTTTACTCGGTTCTTAGAAACCCTTGAACTGTGTAGTCTGTGGAGTCTTTGACGAATACTAACTTTTATCAGCTTTAGCGTTATTAATAAAAACATTTTAGAAACGCAGAAAAAAATATACGATGAAATATTTCAAATTTTTGGTTGAATTTCGACCACTTGGTTAACTCTTAGTTATATTAAATTTTCTGTACTTGTAGCTTAGGCAGCCAACATTATTTACATTAGAACATTACATGAATCCTAGCTAAGAAATAATGTTTGCCTAATAGCAAATATATTTAATAAAAAAGTTATACATTTTATAAATCAGTTCAATCACTTGAATACTAATCATAATAATATTTTATAATCACATTTTTAAACTCATATACAACTTGCAGATACCACTGTAAGACATCTTTAAGCACACAGAACAATTAACAGTTACATTCCAAATGATTTTTAACATCTTCAACATACTTACACTACTACATACCCCTGTCATTATAGTATTTCTAAATCACAATGTCGAATTTGTGGAAACTTTTTCTGAAAAAGACAATAGACACATTTAATTATAATGAGAGCTAAGGAATTATATTCGATTGACTTCACTTAAAACTTGCATGACTTACCCTCAATTTCAATTCTATCCTATCGATTTCTCCACCCAACATGTCGACTATATTTTCTCCGTGCTTCAAAAGGAATGCTTCTACGTCATCTATGGTCACTATTTTCCTCATATCCTGCAATAACCATTTGAAATATTTTTTTATTTGATTTGTACCTAAACTTTAGTACAACTCATCATATCATCATCACTCTTGGACAAATTTTATTATATATGTTAACAAAATGTAAACAGTTTATCTTTAAAAGAAATGATGTTAAATACATTAAATGCTTTTTCCCATCAGATTCTTGGAAGGTTATTCCAAGAGTAAGCAAAATATCAAAGTTATGTAAGTATAACATACATAAACAATGAAATACTATTGATTTTCTAAGTAACGCAAATGAATTTACCTCTAATAAAGCATTCAAGTCGTGTTTTTCCAAATATGACCTTGTAAGGGCTCTTCCATCGAAGTCTACTTCAGCCTAAAAAAATATACATTTTTATACGTAACAATACATTCGTGTATATTTGAAAGAATCGTAAAAAAATAAATGTTTGTAACAGACAATTTTGAACAAACATTTCATAAATTGAAATCAGCTTTAAACCTTGTAGCGGATAAGATTGCTTCCAATGTCTATGCCCTTCACGTCGTGAATAGCTCGAATCATAACATCTCTTTCTAATACGCTGTTTATTTCATCTAGTTGTTCTTGTGGAATTGACCTGAAAAAAAATCAATATACTATCACATTATAATATTCTCAAAATTCATTTTAAAATAACGACAAAATGTAAAACTCGCATTGTTGATTACGACGAGCAGAGGCGACAAAATTGTGAGCGCATTTATTCTATGCATCTATCTTATTATTCTTAGGTACCAAAACATAATTTTACTAAATAGTAATGTAGCAAAATTGAACTTGTATTATTGAACATAAGTAATTTTCACCTTCCAATCAACGCTCCGACATTGCTTAAAATGATGAACGATGCGACACCGCCGAGCAGCGAACCCACTAACAAGGAGCCGATGGCGTCAGGCAGGGGGTTACCCGTGTATTGTGATATCGCCATGCAGCTCGCTGCGACAATCACTCCGGCGACTGCGGCGGTGTCTTCCAGTAAAACTACATTCACTGATGGATCAGAGCTGCGCATGACTGAAAGTATACATCATATTTACAATCACCGAAAAGATGTAGATTTTAGAAAACAACGCTTTGTTATTCGTATGTTATTAATCTTACTATATTCATACAGAGTGACATTTGCTTCTTTTGCGCCTTTTCTGATGGCATTCAAAGCGACCATCAACGTAGCCCCTTCTGAAACTACGGCGCCAGCCAAAACGAAGTACGCCTAAAATTAAAAAGTTAACAAGATTACATTTCGTTTATCGTTGGGAGTGTTCAATAAAAATTATGCAATAATATTTTCTTTCATATATTCAACTATAAATAAAGAAAAACGACATTGCACGTAATTACCCAATAGAAGTCGTGAAGCGGTTGTGGATCAAGAATTCCTGTGACTCCATGATAACAGGACAACCCGCAGCCCACACAGAAGATGCCCACGCCAGATATCAATGAAGAGACATATCTCATATTTGTATAACCATATGGGTGGTCGGGATCTGCAATCTAATATTGGTTCCATAAACTCTGTGTCGCTTACATGTATTATGTGTTCCTTAAAACCTCACATCAGACATATAGAGTAATGTTTAAACTTTCTATTTTTATTTATAATGTCACAAAAATGTAACATTATAATGTGGTCTAAATAAAGAAGTCAATGTGTTCAAGAAGTGTATAAATTAAAACGTTAAGAATGTTTAGAAACTCTATCAAATAATAGTTAGTTTGAAGTTACCTGAACAGATTTATGAATTCCATATGCCAAGATTAACTGATTAACAGTATCAGCTAAGGAATGAATGCACTCTGAAAATAAACTATGTGATCCAGTGTAGAACCATGCACATAGTTTGAACAGAAAGTTGCATCCATTTCTGTAAAATAAATTTTTTCAACCATATCAGCTTGCTTTAATGATTTATTATAATCAGCAGCACCAATCACCAATTGTAAAGTAACCTTCCATCAGCGACAGTAATGTTTGTGCATTCTCCACATATAAATTTACATCTGGGTAAGAGTGGATCTGATGCTATAATTTGTTTAAAAGCAAATACAAGATGTGATGCTTAACTAAATACACATCAACATTTAAATTGGACTTTTAAGATACTGAACATTTACAAATATAGACCTTTCATCATATTTTAAAAAAACCATTTCAGCTATTATCGGGAGTATGAAGAACTCTGTAAACTCCATCCTTCCAGGATAAAAATGTGAGTATGTTAGCCTCAGGCAACGAAATATTTCTATTTTGAAGCTACATTTTGTGATTTAACGAGAAGAATCCTTACATGCCAATAGCAGTTAGAACTACTCTCCCTGACGTTGTTTTCAAACCAACTTCCTCTACGCCATGCTTAAGTCGCTTGTGGCTCATTTCTCTCCTATAATTTCTGAGCCGTCTTTTTACCGTAAACACATCTGAAATAAAGGATAGTAAATACATGCATTCATTGGAATAATAATAATAATCATATCATGGAACATCATTTGACACCACACTAGGCAGAGCTTGTACTATACTGACCAATGCACTATTCAACTATACATACATATATTAACTTTATCACTATCTCCATAGAAAATAATTACACCTAGATATGGAACAAATACTCATGGCCATTACATTTCTTCTAGACGGAAATTAAACCCATAACCTCCAGCTCAATAATCTGGTTCACTAACCACTGGACTAAAGGCCCACCAAGAATACAAGAAAAAAGTATTGAATGTAACAGGTGAAAGTTAACAAATCATCAAGTCACATATTTAAATTGTAAAAATAAGTTTTAATGTGACAAATGTTGAAATATCTTCTCAGCTATTATGAATATTAGAAAAAGAGACAATTTACCCTGCTCATATCTTCTTCTATCTAATTCTCTTCTTAATAGTTCTTTTTCTAAACTTTCTTTAGATCCCCATACCTAAACAGCAAAAGACATCAAACAATATTTATACATTTTTTGCAACACAAAAGGTATCTCATATGTTCACCTACTTTGAATTACAAAATCAGTCCAATACCAGTCAAAATTTGGGTGCCGTTAAAACTAAATTTTAATTTGTACTCCTTTGGTGTATATGGGTTTTAAAAAGCCCATCTCAATCAATATAATGATAATCCAACAGAAATCTTATTGAATTACTATTAAGAAGTTCAAAAAGCAACAATCCATGAGATTGTACCCATTGTACCCATAGCAACAATCCATGAGTTTACCCATGGGTAAACTGAAGCAGGCAATAGAGCATTTTGTTTATAAGGTAAAAAATTTACTATTTTACATACCTCAATAGCTTTAGCTTCAACATCTTTTCTATAATAAACTGTTATAGGTGGTTCAGACTCATACGGTGATCTGCGAAGAACTTTTGGCAATGTCTCTAAATCTGACTGTTTTAGTAGATACTCGGTCATTGCTCTCATAGGAGTTATGAAATTTCGTTCCGTGTAGGACGCAGAGAAGTCAATTAAAAGCCTTTTCTTAACTGAAACATTGAAATAAATCATTGTTTGTGTTCAGTTTGAGATATGATTCTTAATATTTTAATATCTGAACTTTTACTGTATGTGGAAACCTGATTCAACCAATACTATAATTATCTATTATGTCACTAAATTTGCTTATCATTGTTGGTATTCAATAAAGAACATATTTATGATTTACATTATTTGTATGATTATAGGCAAAAAATTCACACGACTAAATGATTATAGTGGCTGTTAGTAGTGGCACAAATGTAAATATGGAAGGGCTGAGGTATCCAATATCTACCTAAGATACTTGATTCACCTTAGCAAAGTGGGGCTCGAGGAGAGGTAAATAATATACAGTTTAAACCATATCCAAATTTTAGTTATTTCACAGATCTTATATTGTGAAATAAATACATATGAATACATTATAAATAGACAATTTACAATATCTCGCCAATTGACCAATCAACCCTCTTCATGTGACTACAGGTGATAACAAAAATTCATGTTTCAAGGTCACCGGTTCACGCTTCTACTAATGTTAATTATGTATAGTAAGTGTCCACAAAATAATTTAATTAGAAAGTGCATTACTTGTTGGAGTAGTTGCCTGTTTAGTAACAGGTTCAGATGGCCTTTCTATTGTTACTTTAGTAACCACCTTATCCTTGTTAGTCTCTGTTTTAACTATGATGCCTCCCAAGGTTTTCTGCTGCATCAACTTTTCAGTACCTGGATCGTTTCCCGAAGCAAGTTTGGTTGCGAACTCTTTTTCATCTTGAGTTTCACTTTTATCACATAAGTATGCCGACCTATTAATATATCTAAATAGTGTGGTATTATTCTTAGAGGTTACATTCCTACCGCTGCGAAATATCCGAAAAGTACCAATACATATTGTATTTAAATTCTTTGATTGGATATATTGTCGGCCTAATTTTCTATAAATTCTAGTAGCTGCGTTAGGCAACATAATCATTGTTACAAACCAAAAATTTTACACTTAGGCTAAGTAATTTTCAATTGCTAGAACATGCTAATCACATACTGTTAAGTTAAATGCTTTACGTACTTAAAGTAATGCGTAATTATAGGTATTACTATTAAAATAAAATCTTTTTCATAACTTTCCACTTCTAAAATCTTAGAATTACAGTCTGACAAGACATAGACTATAGATCAAGGCAGGTAATAGCAAAAATCATAGACAATACAGAAATATTAGACAGTTTGAGAATTATAATACCGTGACATCCCGATTTAATAACGAATCGCAGAATCTCGCAATGTAATTTAGTTTTTATTCAACAATAATCGCTAGTGAAAGCAGTGTGTCAATATTAGCTATGAGCAAGCAATTTTTCATTGCTATTGGCTAGTCAGGGGCTGGCAATACTACAGTTTTGCCTCGTCATTTTTGGAGTTTGGTACTTCGAAACTTCGAATGTAAATAGACAAGACAAGCTAACGCCTAGGGATGTGAAATTAGTGGAAAAAATTCGATTAATTAATAATCGATTTTTCTTTATTGAAAATTAATCGATTTGTCAAAAATAGATTAGTGTAACAATAAATAATCGATTTTCCGAAAGAATCGATTTTCTGTATTACTTAAAAGTACATGCTTTTCATATTCCAATAATAATTCTAAGAGATTCATATTAATAATTTACCAGAATAAAAATCAAATAAAATTATATGAATAGAAAAATAATCTACATTAGACTACACTAAAACCAAAAATCAAAGGCAATGTTTCCTTAACATTTCAAGGTAGGGAATTAGGAAACCAAGTAGCATTATTGATACAAATCTTAGTACTATTAACCGTTTTACTCATTATAATAAAAATTAAATAATGAGCATCCCAACAAAATGATAAACTTATTGTCTCAAAAACTAAAATATACATCAAATAAAAAAAATCGAATTAAACATGTAATTTGTATAATCGATTAATATTATTATAAAAATCGAAAATAAAAATCGATTATAGGAAAATAATAATCGATTTCAATAAAAATTGATTATTCTTTAACATCCCTACTAACGCCACAGATAAAGCAAATTACGATTATCACGCTGTATATAAAGTTGTGAATTGATTTGTAGCGTTTTGACTGGCAAGTGGATATCAAAAAGGTTATTGAAAGAAAATTGAATAAATCCTTAACAATTAAAGAATCTAAATTTATACTTCTCTAAATCATAAGCACTAATAAGGAGCATAAGATTTGAAGAATTATCAACATGCCTACTGGTGGATTTGATTTGTACCATATGCAGGACGCCAAAAATAATTTTGATGCAGTGCGGCCAGCTCCGGTTTGTACCGAAACAAATCAGTTTATGGGCCAATGTCAGAACATACATGTTTCTACAAATTGTTACTATGGATATCACGGTGCCAAATGGACGACAAGCAGCCAAAATGAGGTCGATTGCGAAATGATGGAAGTGCCTTTCCGAGCTCATACAAGCCAGAAAGCGTCAACAATTCACAACATCCCTAGAAAACGAAGTGCTGACGATGAAGCGCATCCACAAAACAAGCGCTTAAAAGAAGGTAGGGTTTTAAGGTTTTTTTACTTACATCTCATTGAATATTTGTGTTTATTCATCATTCGTCTCATTTTATTTGATTTCTGATCGTTATAATGATAAAATGTTAATATTTATGAGAAAATTTAATCTATTAAGTTCTACCAAAGCTACATAGAATGACAAATATTCAATGAGATTTTGTCAATAATTATATAACAAAGTATTGTTATTTCTTTATAAATGAATGCATACATTGAAATTTACTATTAGCTATGCAATGCAACAGGGTTTTAAGTTAAGTACCTAGTTAGTAAAAATGTAAGGAGGTCTCTAGTAATTCATAAATAATTTAATATTTCACTTAATTTTATTCTGTTGCAGTTTCAATGATAATATTATTATAATATTTATTTATGACTAACTGTTATACATTTTCTAATAATTACTATTATTGAAATGAAAACAGACATAAATATTAGTAACAATCATTGTCATTGATTTTGTTTCCAAATAATTGTTTTACGGCAATAAAAACATACAAATATAAATCTAGCAATGTTTTGCAATTTTTTATGTGAAATTCTTTACGTAGGAATTCCCAATAGCCTGAATCCTGAACATTGATTACAACATTTGTATCCTATCTTAGTAATGTCAAGAAGTTATTACTTGTATTTCCATTAATCGTTCGCTTGAAACACATCGAACTTCCATTGTGGAATAAGAACTAATAGCTATCTCTTTCCATCTGGTATGTTTGGCATACTTTTATATGCTTTCAATAAGATAACCTTTAGATTCAACTACAAATAATTGTCAACTTTCACCTAGCCATGTAAACTGATTTTTAAACTTCATGCAACAACATGAATAATTCCATTACTTGACTATGCTACTTGTAACACCTTCAAATTGTCTGTGTCAACAAGCATTTTAATGTTGACTCAATTATTTGCAGTCTGTTTTTATAAAATGCAAATAAATAGGAAGAAAAATTAGCAATTTTCATGAAGCCTGAGAAACCCCACCAGTGCCTCTACTGACTTTGTTTACATTTCATTTTCTTTGTTTTCACTTCAATAATTGATTTTTAAAACCTGTTGCATTATTCTATCATGTTAATATTTACAATAGCTGTGTATAATTCATGTTTAAAATGATATAATGTTTAAAGTGTATCGCAGTGTTAAAACATTGAGCAGTAAATATTATTATAGCAGTGAAGGCTTCGCTGCACATTTCAATACTTCTGTTATTTTATGTCAGATATAGGAGATTTATGTTTGGTCCAGGCACTGGAGTCCTATACTTTTATACACATTGCTTAGTCTACATATAAATATATTTTTAACATACATCCAGTTGATGGACAGTATGCTATCAGCGCAAACCGAGTTTGAGTGGCCGCTATCAAGAACTAAGCTGCAGTACTAATCACATTTAATGGCCCCTACTAGTGGCCCAGTGTAAGCCCTTGCTGAGACTCCTCTGAGTATAAATGATTTAATCCATATACTCCCATTTTAGAATGTAAAATTCACATTGTGTTTATAAGCTTTTGCTAGTGACTGCTCATGCAGATATCGAATTTACAAAACCTAATGATTTTAAGAGATTTTTTTTTATTCATCAAGAGAGGAAATCTAAAATTTCAGGTATCTAACTTCCAAGCTACTGAGGTTTGATAGAATCTTTCAACCCTTTTTTAACCCCTTAGGAGTGAATTCCCAAAATTTCAGGAGCCTCAGTTCAGTATTTTTGACAATTGTTAATTTCTGAATGAGATTGTCACTTGTTCATCTTATTGTTTTATTTAAATAATATCAATAATATGTTATACAATAATATCAAGTAGAGAATCATTTTACTGAACAGTTACAGTTTACCCTCGGTGGCATAGTGACATTTATAAGAATGTCTCTGGTAGTCAAACTGTAAGTGCTAACCAAATCAATATTTTATTGCTATTAAAATTCAAGAACAGTATTAAATAACAAGGTTTGCAAATCTATTTCAGGGTATGTAAGTAGTAAAATAGTGTTCAATGAAATTGAAATGGTCAATATTAGATTTTTAGATCAAATACTATTGCTAATGAACCTTAATATCAATATATATTATAGCTGAAATTTTATGACCATTCCTTTATATGTAAGAAGATTCTATGGCTATTTGTTTAAAATGTAACTCACTCAGTTTGTTACACTGTTAAGGTAAGGTGAATATAAAAACCTGTATATTTATAAAGTGAATTATTACAAACATATAAACCGCAAGCAAAGTATTCATATTTGTAACTAATGTGTGTCACTCATTTAAGTATTGTGTTTTTAATACTCAAAATTGTTTACTATATTTTTTTAAACATTTCTTCGATTAGATTTATCCAACTTGTATCATATTGTATGAACAGAGCAAGATTTATTTATATAATGTATAGTAAAATATTGATGTATTTTGTTCTATTCACAATGGTAGATTTTATAATGCTGTCTATAAAAGGAAAAACCGCGAGGGTATATTGTATGATATCAACAATTCTCTATTTCTATAATTTTGTGTTGTAATATTGAACAAATAATTGTTGGGTTAAATAAATGTATAAAGTTAAATAAGGAATATTGAAAAAACAACAATTTAAGATACTTTCGTCATTAAAAGATTTTTTGTGATGTAGGATATAACAAAATTCTCAATTGTTATTACACAATAAGTCTCATATCGATTTTAATAGTGTTGTTAATCCTTAAAAAAATGTATAACATTAATTGGTATAATTCATTACTAGACTTGTAAATAAGCCCAATGGTGTAGTTAGTTGTCCGGATCTTCAAAATTTGGTGTGAAACCTTAAGTATTTGTAAGCTGTGTGATTTGTATTTAAACTAGTATGATCAATATTCATAGATTATAGTATTTTAAGTAATAAGTAAAGAACATATATTGCAGTACTTGCAGAAGTGAAAATAAGAATTATTTTTCATATTGGTTTTAATATATTTCATTTTTAACCAGAATTGTTACTCATTGAAATTGCAACAAATCTGAAATTGGAGGCTTCCTTCACAGCACTAGAATCCCAGTGTGATGAAGTCCGACTTTATTTCAGAGGTTATGGTGCCAACGACTCCTACCCACAGCCCATGTTTGCAACGCCCAACTCACAACAATCCAGATATTTCTCGTTGTCTCATGGTCCATATGATTTAACAAATCAAATCTCTTCAAAAGTATAAATCTAAAGTATAAAGCCTAATTTAGTTTTGTTAATTTTATCTGCAGAAGTACAAAGAAAGAGAAATATTGAACCTGAGACAAATGAGAACCTGGGATTGGATTCAAACTCTCAAGAACTATTGGAGAACCTGTATTGGCATATTCATGGAGGGAACATTTGTCATCTGTTAATGTGATATTTTAAAGTGAAAATTGTGATTTTGATATTGGTATCCCCAACCAACCGTATGAACTATAAGCCACTTGAAATTTGTGATAACATTTTTATACATAGGTTAATAAAAGTGACATTAGGAAAATAGGTGTTTTCATTTATAAAACTAAAATTGTAGATTTTCAAATATTTATTTGTGCTAAATAAATATTACATCAATAAAAATATGTGAATATTGAGTTATCAGCAAGAAATACAATTAGCATAACAAGACGTTAATTATCAGATAGATAATGGGCTTTTATCAAAGTTTGTCTTCAATCTGTAAAAAACAATCAAATATTAATTGTGGTTCATTTTGTTTTTCTGTTACAGACGGGCGTTACAGAAGATCTAATGATATTTTTTACAGGCTCACTCAAACTAACCAATTCGCAAACCAATCAAACAGTTTGCAGTTTGAGTGTTTGCTTCATTCATGCAAAAATTTAACATTACCTTTCTGTTTTTCAGATGTTTCGTCCACATGCAGCCTTGTTGGCACTCTGTCAAGCCCAATCCACTCAGCCTCTGCCTTTAATACAAAACAAATATTATCTTATTTGTCTTTTATAAGATGTATACTTAGAGCCTAACTATGTTACTTCAAAGGTCAACTCAGCTGTGATATGTAATGTACCTGAATAAATGTTATATTGTTAAATTGTGTTTTCAACTGTATTGACACTACTTTCATTCCAGTATTATTGTATGGTGTAAGTAATGATTTTCAACTTACTTTAGAAATAGGTAGAAAAGTTTTACATTGTAAACTAAATGTAGAATTACGACTTGACAGTATTGGTTTTCTGAAATTTCATATATTAGCATAAAGCGCTTAAAACATTTTATTTATTTTGACATTTAATTGATATACGAAGTGAAAATACAGGTAGTTCATATTCAAATTTATTGTATAACTAGAAGACACGAAAATTAATCTGATACATATGTAAAAAAATATTTAGTTTCATGAGTATTACAAGGATTTATGTAGGTTTTTTCAAATACACAGTATACAAATTATTTGAGCAAAAGGTTACCATCGTTAATAGGTTTAGTTTGGTTTGTGATTGCGGTTAGCACAATTAATTAGTGGAAGGCATCTACAATACAGTACATGTTGCATTACCTCTGTTGGAGTCACTTCTTCAGTGTCCACAACGTCCGGCAACGTGTCCGTGTTGACGGTCAACTCGTCCACGTGGCCGCTTGCGCCGGCTTCGCCCACGTCCGTGCGACACGTCTGGTCCGCTTCGGCCAAGTCTCCATTGTGCATCTCTGAGCAATTTAACAGATCCATCTTGCCATCTTGACTAGATCTCGGACTGTTGTCATCTCTTCCATCGATATCCATATGAACGTGTCCCGGCCACATGTCGTATGGGCAAGCGTTCAATTGGTGCAGTTGTGATTCGCTCGAGCTAAACAAATTCAAGGAACCCGCCACGTCTTGCAGAAGAGACGATTCGGATACTTCACTCGTCAGATGTGTGGATTCGTCGACATCATTGTTTCCGGCGATAAATAGGGACAAATTCTCAATAATGTCACCGGAAACATCGCAAACACGCAAATTTTCATATTTAGATAGAAATTCAAGTAATCTTCTATGTTGTCTACCATCGGAGCCACTAATTATAAGTGACGCCAATGATTCCAATAATTCAGGAGTGCATGTTTCTTCGCTTTTTAGCAATAAAAAGCGAACAATTTTATTATCTATTTGTATGGAGCTCGAACAGGCGTTCTGAAGATTACAATCATGATAATTATTGGCTTCGCTGGAAGTTGTAGTCACAATTTCTGAGGCGGATTCTTCGTGAGCAGTATCGTTTTGGTTAACTTCGACAACAGAACTATATTGAGATAAAATATTTCTAATGGATTGTAACACTTTTTGCCTCAATGGATCAGAACTGATGAGTTGTAGTTCCCTAAATACTTGAATTAAAAACTCTGGATGAGATTCGTTCACTCCAATTAACGTCGTCACTTCAGAATATACGTTTTCCCGCAATAGATCGAATAGCTTGGAAGTAGCTTTGTCTTGCACCTCGCGACTAGTGGATGCCAAATTAGGATTCGGAGTCTCCGAAGTGCTAGCTATGTTGATGTTACTCGTCTGTGAGAAATCTAAAGAATAGTTTCTTCTGTTAGCCGAATTCTTGGACGGCAGCTTCGAAGACGACTTCCTCTTGGCGCTGAGGGGCGTGTTCAAATTGTTAGAGTGCGATTGGACAATTTCGGGAATAGGATTTGTGATGCTGAGATTCCTAAAGGGGTGCGGCGCTTGTTCTTGTCGATTGATATTGACGTTCGAAAGATCGGCGGCGGTGGCGTCGTCCACGTTCCTCGCATGCGGCGTATTGGTCTCGGCGTCCGCGTGTTGATTGACATTGAGCACGTCGGGCGCGGAGGAGAAAGAGAGCGAGCGCTCGTAGGCGACGTTGCGGCGCGAGGCGCGCGGCGGGGCCTCGTCGGCGGCCGCGGGCGGCGCCGCGAGCGCACCGTGAGCCGCCACCGGCGCGTTCGTGTTCCGTTTGGGCGTGATGGAAGGCGACGTGGATGACGACGTGTGGTGCAACGTGTTGTGTGACCGCTCCACGAGAGGGTGCTGATTGTGCGCCGGGCTCGCGCCCAGGTGGCCGTCTGCGTTGGTTTTACTGTTAGTCGACAGAAGGTTCTGCCGAGAATAGCTGTAATAATAAAATGGTTTCGATATTAATGGTGTACCGAATAGAGAAGTAGGAATATAACCGATACATATTATATGACAAAGATAGTTAGTAAAAAATAGAAATGATAATCAGTAACACGTACGAAGTTTGCGTATTAATCCTTTTAGATATGACATTTCTATGACATTTCTAGTAGTACAAATCGTTATGGATCTAAAAGCAGCAAAACATCGTGGGTAATGGACACACACAAAATATCTTACCCCTATTTACAAATCATCTGCGGTACGTTATACATAAATAATACTATAAATTATATAATGTTATTATTGACTATAGTGTTATTTAATTTTCTAATATCTGAAATAGAAAATAAATAAAATAAGATACAAAAACAATTACGAAACAAAAATAAATGTTTCAAATGAAAGTAATTAGATTTATTCGCTTACCTACGGAAATTATCCCAGTAATTATTGGCCCGATTGCCCGGGGGTACTTGGTTGTTGAGCGTGTGTGAAGCGTTTTCTGCACGCCACCGCTCTTCCAACTAAAACGTATTAAATTAATGTACATCAATTCAGTGTTCCAGCATATCGACCAAATATATTTTTAATAGAATAATTGACTAATATAAAATATAACTTTTACTAACTGCTTAATTGAAATTATTATAACATAATATGTGTATTTACCTACAAAACAAAATTTTAAATATTCGAAGCTACCATTGATTTTGAATATAATACTGATGTCATATACCACTTTTGATGACAGGCTCCCGAATTATTTTAAGTAAACTGCCACTGAACCGGTGGCTGAATGTTACCTCTCCCTGCCACCGATCGCGACATGAAGGAAATTACTTCAAATTGGAGAAGTTATTTAATGACAACAACTCGAACAGACCAATTAACGTTTTACTTTAACATAAAACGCTACGTAAATATTTCTGAACTGCGCACGTTATTATCTGTGCTGACAAAGCGCAGGTGCAGCAGCTCTATGCAGTGAATATACGTACATGTGTGAGTTGATCTCGCAATTGATGGATATCGCGCTGCTGCAGCGCCAGCTGCTGCCAGCACCACGCGCCCCAAAGCGCGCAGCCGCAGCCGCACGTGCCCACCATGCCTACGAAATATAAGTTACTTTAAAACAACAGTGTGGTAGCTCATACAAGTCTATCGACCGCGAACATAATAGTATAGCAATAAAACAAAATCTATTGTAACTTGGATATGGGTAGGGATGGCCCACGACATCAGACGTAGTGGACTAAAGCGGAAAGAAACAACCGATGCCGATGACGGTCCATATTCTTGTTGTGGTGGTTCTAATTCACGTACGACATGTTAAGATTCAATTGTTTACCGTTAAGACGTCGAGGCTATCTCTTACAAGGAAGTAGACTCGCTCAAGCCAGCCCCACGAAATTGCGTATTAAAAATCACAATGCAACAGGCTACGAGGCTCACAGCGTAGGACGATACCCACCTCGACATCGATATGATTTATTTCGGTACAACACTGATGCAATACACATACCATACGGCATCATCATATTGTAGGGCATGGCGGGGGGGAACGACACCTGCGGCGTGCCCAGCAGGCGGTCCATCGTCTGCGAGTGGCTGTTCTGCGTAAACTGGTTACTGCGGGTATCCTGTACAATGATACATGGTTACAATATAGTTTTACCTATTAATTTTTTACGCTGGTCTGACGGTAGTAATATAGCTATAATAGTCAAATCCCCCC
>DWDX01000132.1:0-37069 GCA_018245675.1 Agara michaeli | reverse complement strand
CAAACCTGACGCGCTTCGTCTACATTCATCACTCTCTTCATGCATACACGCCGGTTTCGGAGACTCTTGACTCTTCCACTTGACTCTTCCGAAGTAAAACAAAGCTCGCTAAAGTAAATTCTAAAATAGGTGATCGCTAGAATCAAACTTTCGAATACTTTAATCACAGGACACGTTAGCCAGTAATATTACAGTTAGGCATAATAGAAGAAGTAGGTTTAAATGATATTTTCAACGATCATTGGTATGTAGTATTCAACCATTGGAAATAAAAGTGTAAATAGTATATTTAAACCTTACCAGCTAAAACCGGGTACGTGGGAAATTTATAGCCATTTAGAATGTAACATTACATTTGGCTTTTGTACATTTTACGCATCAGTAACTCCATTCAATGCCTATTAATAGACCAGTAACATGGCATACATTATCTAATCATTACATTTCTTGACAGCGAGTTACGATGTTATTCAATTACCTACGCATCAATGTTCATTGTGTGAGCTTCCGTCCTCAAAAGCTTTTTACTTGACCACCATTGTTGTATTGTTGATAGTACAATCGTCACTTGTTTTTATAATTTAACGTTTTTGTGAGAATTCATTTAAATGTGATAACTAAACATGTTATTTAAAAAATACCGATTGACAATATGAACAATTTTAAAGCTAAATTTTACAAACAATTGGTTTTTGTTAGATTTAAACTTTCACATAAATCAATATCAATCAATAATGCAATAATTCACTTGATGCAGATTCCAATTTTTAAATCGAACAAAGAAAATGGTCACCCTACGGACAAAACAATTTCATAGTGCTCCCGAGTCGTGCACACAAGAACTACACCTCCAAGAAGAAATTGCGATAAGTGACGGTATAAATGGGTCTACATAATTCATGAGCAACTCACCTAAAAGGCCCGGCACTTATGTGAATATAAATACAATCCTACAAGCCTACTACACATAATGACAATGGATAAATCGCTTGAAAGTATCTGGGGCCGCTCGTGAGATGTCAAATGTCATTCGTGAGGGTAAATCTAGATTTGTGTGTGATTCATTGCAGGCCACAGTGTGTTGTGTTTAAATTTAGGTCCTGCGGTTTCACTCAGTTCTCGAGTTTTGGTGACATCATTGGTTCACAACCGGAGTCCGTATTCTTGACGGAATGTTTGCGGGATTTCAAAATATGACAACATGTTTTGCGGTTGGTGACAGGTAACGTGGGTGGGTGTATTGTCAACATGAAAGGCTTTTTTGTACTAAATAAAGCTATTTATTTATATTTTCAACTAACTTTTTGAATAATGAACATTATCAAATGTACAATTTGGAAACTAAATTCAAGTTTAATAAAGATGGTGTAAGCTCCTTTGAGCAATGACAGCCGCCTACGGATAGAGAATTGCTTTTCGTGGAAGCCGGCCGACAAGCCACATGTACCTACATAGAGGCACGTTTTATGTTAATTTATGCATGAAGCTGTCGATACAGGATTAGATATTGCCTCGAGCATCTGAGCTACCTTGCTGAGCCAGAATAGAGAACCATTGTCATTCATTCTTCATAATATTCAAAAAGTATATTTCGTTGTTATAAGAAATTATGACATTTATATTATATGTAAGTTTTTTATAAATTATTTAATTATTTCGTGAATTTGCGTAATACCAATACGAAATGAACAAGTAAATTTATGCAGAAAGGTGACTACGACGTGCATTGAATAGTCCAATAAATAGGTAAGCGTAAATAGTAAAAATCATGTATTTAAATGATCTTGCAAAATACTTGACTTGAAATTACTTGTTTACTAAGCTAAAGGGGCGTTTTTTATACTGTGGAGTATGAAAAACGTCCCTAGCGTCCTATTTGACTTAATTATATAGTAACAAGTGGATAATAATAGCGACAAGTGAGTTTTGTCATTTGCTAGCGAGGCGCGAGCGAGATTATGCACAGTTATTGCGTCCACGGCGACGAGAAATACGGCTTCAGTGTTTTACGGAAGAAATTCTAACCATAAACCAGTCAAGTCCAAGGTAACTGCTTGTTTGAGTTGACAGATTTACGCCGCACCCTCATTTAAGCGAAGTATAATAATGCAGAAGGCATTTGGATCTGTATTGTACGGAACTTATTTCTTTTCATTGTTCTATGCTTTGTTATAAATTGTCTTTAAATTAAAACTAACACAAAGCTTTGTTTTCCTAACGTCATACATTGTTTTCATATTTATGTATTAATGTAAGTACTTGATTGAAAATCGTGTTGATTTACACAAAGGTTATCTTCAAAAATAGCTGCGATATAATGTAAATATACTCAGTGTAATTGTAGAAATATTTGGCGGTATTTCACGTTTATGATGATTAAACGAATCAGGAGAGTGTTAGTATAAAAGCAAATTAATTAAGCCGGCACAATGCGTGGCAGTAAACAGGGCGTTTGTTGGTGCAACAGAGGCGCGAGGGAAACAGAGCGAAAATAGACGCAGGTAACAGAAGGATTGCGTTTTGGTCAAAAAATGGTGGTGGGTAATAAGCACTTCATGACAATAAACATTTTTATAACAACATTATGATATAAAACATTCGTAAAATAGAAAATACAATTTTTCGGTAAGCAGTGTGTTCCAGAAGGTCTTACTAAAAACTCAGACTAAATATGATATATACATAGCTAGATATTATATATAAGTTTATTAAAAAATTACAATTTGTACAAATTTCACGAGAAAGTCTGAAACAAAATTACGTGATATAAAAATAAGGGAGTAAATAAGCAAAGTCATTCCCTCCGAAAAGCTTTCACTTGGACCAAACGTTGCAAAGCGAAATCCTCCTTCATTATCCCAGTTCCGTTAGCAGTATTATAAAGTCCTTTGTGTTAAATTACAATTGCAAAAAAATTTCGCCCTGTCACCGCTATGTGAGGTAAATTCCGTTTTCACGCAATCCCTCATGAATAGCGGCTATCGGGTATAGATACAAAATAATTACCTTATTATTGAATAAAATATTTCTTTTGCAATAATTATTATTAATTATAACTGTTATTAATACCGGAATTTATGTCCATTACAGTTATCATCCGAGACTTGTGTGTCAATAAAGCATTAGCGTAAATAAAGCAATTTCTTATGTTTTGATAATTACGAAGGCATGATAACTTTAAAATCATTAAAATTATGTTTGTTGGTAAATAAATGTAATGCTATTTTCAGCAACGTAATGTTAAATACATTAGAAAGCGTGATTCGAAATCGAATCATCAAACCGTCAAAATTAAATGGACCTGAAGGTAATCAGAATGAAGCCAGCTCAGCTTTATGTTCAAATAGGTAAGGCATGATCCGGAAAGGGACGCGTTTTCCAATACATTTTCATTAAACGAGTCCCTATACCTGTGCTGGAAGTGCGGATTCACGACGCTAAGTCAGATTTATCACACGCACTCTCCCCTCAGCTTTTTGACTGTCGCTTTAGAAATTCTAAATGCTATCCTCTGAATAGTGTATTGGAAGATTTATATTTTAAAAATTAATTTTTGTTTGCTTATTTAATAAAACGTTCAAAATAAAATAAAATTAATATTTTGCCAAATAAAGACGTTACAGCGAAATTTGGAATTTAGCGCGAAAGAGTAATTTATGATAATGCTGTAATGCTCGCTTAAGTGCTCATTCGAAATGGCCAAAAAGGGGGTCTCGATTCTCAACCGCTATGGGTGTTATCGATTATTTCGTGTGAACTATTGTTATGCCAGAGACGGGGGCGCAGAATCTTTAGGGTGGCAGACCCACCCTCGGTTTCGTTTCGACAAATAAAACTGAACTAGCAAACATACTCCCTACATTTAACTTATTTTTTGTTGGTTCTAAAACGTCATACAGTGAATGTGTTTCTTTGTTTGGGCTGACCGTAAAAAAGAAGTTACGCGGTTTAATAAAAAGATATAGGAGCCCTCGTAAAAATCGCATGTTCCGTTTGTTTAAGTAGTCTTAAATAAGTAAGCATACTTTTAGAACTACACTTTTAGTTGTGTTTACTTCTTCTGTTCATATTGAGTCAATATTACGTTATTCTTAATAACTGCTGCGTCATGACATATAATCCTTATAGGTAGCATGCTTTAATATTTCAAAAGAAGCTCGTCAGCATCAGTTCCAATATACATACCGCTTGGAGAGCAACAGCTTTTCCTCCATAGGGAAATTATTAACATTTATGGCAAAACAACACAAACCGTGAAATTAGTTTTCACACGGTACGTGTTTTTATACGGGGTTAGTTTTTGGTAATTAATGTTCTTTTTTGATTGAAAACTCATTTGGCACAACAGGCGCCTACCGGTTTTCCAACTCGATCCTGGTCGAACAAACCAGGTTCTCAACAAAGTTATCTGTTGTTTGTTTGGGTGATTTTTTGTTTATTTGTATCTTAGCTGTGGGACTTGCATATTTATGTACAGCATTCCGCTGTTGCCACCTGTGTATATAAAGCATTTTCATTTATTTATACCAAATATTTATTTTGTTATTTTTTAATCATTAAACCAATTTTTTGCAGACAATCTTCAATTTAGTTACTGAGATTTAAAAGTGACCGTTAATAAAAGCAATACGCTTTAAACGTTAACGTTAATAAATGCAAAAGAATACTCAAGATAAGCAGTTTAAAAAAAAATCACCACTTCTCACCAAGGAAATATTATACCTACATTTAAAATCTCGATAAACATTTGAGTGCCAATTTATAAGTCGTATTAAAAATCGTGCAGTAAAATTTGGCGATATAATATATACTCGTATGTTTACAAAAAAAAACTGGAATAAAACGTCGCTCGGCTATAAAATAAGCAAAAAGGCTAATTTAGAGTTTCATTCCCCTGTTGCATTGCAGTGGACTGCAGTGCATTCGTACACCCACGGATGTAGTCGCACCAACAAACTGGTTTCGCTCAATAAACGTATATCCAAAGCTTAACATACTAACGACTTCTTGAAATCACAAATTCCAATCAACGTCTTCCATTCGGTACGAGATTTGAACAATATTTATTATTCGATTAAAAACTCATTTTTGGATACAATATCATTTGTTTAAATGGCTTCTTGCCGTTTTTATTTTATTACAATGGGAACGAGCAATAGACTTTCTACATTGTTTTAACTATATTAAATTTGTAAAGTATCGAATGGAAATACATTAAGATTTTCAATAAATATAAGAAGATAGACTTACTAAAGATAACTGTAATTTATTTTATCTTAAATTTATTTTGTGTCCTTTTTATCATCTTTGAAGCATCAAACTAATTGATCTTTTTATATACGTTCTACAAACTCACATTGACATTCAAACACTTGTCAGAAGAATCTCTATTGATTTTTCTTTCATCACTTTATATTTATACTTTTCATCCAAGTTTAATACTTTTTACAAATGGACTGGTAGATAATTCCTTTTTCTTTACTGAGAACTGATAGCGGTGACAAGCCTCGGAGATAGACGTGACGAGTGACACTTGTACATATATCAATAGCCTATTCCCACTAATCATGTGAGACGAAAGACATCTGGACTGTAATAAGATAAATAATGTGCTGCTAAAAACCTTAAGAGACTATAAACCGTGTTATTGTAAAACTACACAATGAAACGAGAATAAATTATAGAATGCGCCTGTAATTCGAAAGCTCAAACTCCTTTGAGTTACAACAATTAATATCTGAAAATAAATCCACTTAACTTAGTAGAGTTCGTTAACAGAACGTTATGATGCAAGTACCTATAGTTGATTTAATTTTTGGCAGAATAATCTTAGAAGAATTTACTACAATATATTTTTATTTATATTTCCGTTAGTGCTAATAACGATATCGAACTACATATCTGTATATAAATATAGTTCGCTTATTTTGTCATTGTAAGTAGGTTTTACCTAGAGGGCGCTGTTAAGGTTAAGAACAACCACGATCGCATAACGGGAAGTAACCACTTGTGGGCAACCAAGAATTTGCATGAAACTATTGTATTGCAGTTCAATGTTATTATATTATTTATTCCATTAACTTATTTACCTGATTCAATTACATCGAAACGTATAAACAGGGCGTAAAGTAAACAATGCCAAACAATCTTACGTGGATGTTGAATGTTTTTCGGTTGGTATCCAAATGAAATACGTAGACACTCTTAATAATTTTCATTGAAGTATTTACATTTGAACGGAATTCATACCTACAAATATTAATATAAGAATAAAAGTAACAGCTAGAATTCCTCTATTACGTAAAACACGAAAAGTTTGTGAATATATTGTATTCCCCAACTATTAATATTGTATTGGTATTATTGTTTTCTACATTCGCATATGTTTTATTCCCTGGATAAAAGCATCTACGCTCTTTCTCCATACAAAAAAGAAACCTGAACATAAAGATATAAATAACCCTTTACGAACTGGCGCTGTACACGAATTGAGATTTTCTATTAGCGAAAGCCTTTCTTATAAGCACGACCTCAGATTATAATCTTATAGCGCTACGTCAGTCAGTCGCTACTTCGTTGTTCAAACGAATTTATCGCCAAATGTGTCAACCCTGTGATATATTGCTGGCTGGCAATGATTAAATATGACTGACACCACATTTATGTGCCCCTAGAATAGATAAACATCTTCCAAACGTAATATCTCATTACATCTGCATAGAAGCAAATGACTTGGACACGACCAGATTATTGCCGTAATGATAAATGGTTTACCGGCGATGTTTCGTGAAGTCTTTTGAAATTCGTTTTGTGTTTAACTAAAGTTGTACCTACTTACTATAGTAAAGTATGACTCAGAATACTCTTAATACAATTAACAATATATTTAATTAAACATTTTATTTTACTAATCTTTATGATGACTTATTTATATTTTTGTCACAATTTTGTTATGTTACAAAATGTTCCATATTAATCCAACATTATTCTGTGCTAAGATTTAAGAACACCATATTTGACTTTTTGTTAAGTAGGTTAAGTGAAGGGTCAATGGTTGTTGTACTATCTTAAAAAGGCTCTCAAAGCTTGCCTCGTGACAACACGACTACAATTTACTTGAAATTACACGTTCCTTTGCGCACGTGTTTGTGCGCTCCCGCTGGTAATATAATTTTCAATTAAAAGCAGCAATTATGTGAGCAATTAAATTTTCATGAATGACGCTATTTATTCGCGCGAAGAGCCAGTGTCGCTATGTAGGCGTGAGGCAGGACAAGATAACCGGGTCCTCGCCCGCGCTCCGCATTAAGTACGCAGAGCTTGTACATGCATTCACTTATATTACCGCGAACCATTGCAAATATTATTTAGTAACGAAGATCGCAAATTTATATTCAATGCAAAAAAAATGTCTGCTATAAAATGATAGTCATTTCATTACTTTCAAATAAGCAATATGTAACTTACGTCAATTCTGCTACCTATATTATTAATTACATTAGAATAGTTGCTTGTACCAGAACAAGCGCTCCTACGTGAATTATTGCGAAATTTCGCAACATGTTACGGTTTGTATTGCATTCCTTATTCCTTTGTCTCGCGTACCTCCGTGTAGTGTTTATTACTACTTTAAGTTTTAATTAAACAATGCTATAAAACCATCGAGGGCCTGATAGTCGTCGTTTGTAAGCGTCATATAGGACGAGAGAATCAGGTTAGGTATATCTTACTACAATAAGCACAACGCAACACTTATACAGACACCTCGAATGATTGTAAGCATATTGAATATGTGTTACGTACTTAAGGAGCAAATTACTGCAACTCCAAACGCGACATTTTGCTTTTCAATTTTTACTTGCCCTCACAAGATGGTTTAATTATCAAACACGTGCGAATGTTTAAGATACTGTCCGTAGGCGAGCTGAGGTATCTTTGCCGTTTGTAAATACATTATACAAGTCTTCAAAACGCTTGAACCGAAACATGAAATACTTATCGGGTTCAAGTTTATAGCAATATTTTATATGCATATCATCAAAATGGAAACTTAAGATTTAAAGAATTGCTGAAAGTTTCCCTTAATGTAATGTTACTCGAATTAAGTATGAAATGGATGTTGATGCCGAATTTTTTATATTTAAATAGCGCTTGAATTGTCTGTGGATCTCAAGATTGACAGTATTATAAATATTACAGTGGAATGACGCTATTTTAAGCACGTCAGCAAATTGCCTTCTTCATCCGAGCCAACAAGCGACAAACAATCTATATTGCAATCTATTAAATTTAATGAATAATATTCATAATTTATTCACAAGTGCACTGTCGTAGGCGTGAGGCAGTCGAGATAACCGGGTCCTCGCCCGCTCGCGTGTTCTATAACTACTTGCAAAATGCAAAACTTGTACAGCCGCAGCACCTCGATCTATCGCAAGTATTGCGAATAAATTGCGTAAACCAAGCTATTCCACTTATCAACCAAACATTATTAGCTAAAGGATGGAAATTAGTCACAGTATTAGACAATACTGCAGACCACTTCCGCTGCTAGCTTATCTTAAAAAAACATTTAGCAATATTTATTCCTAAATAAAATCGCAAACAGGTACATAATACAAATCTTTCGTTTCAAATACAACCAGAAAGATATTTTTATTAAATCAAAAACCATAACCAAAATCGTGAGAATTTAGAGATATTGATGCGTAAACAAAAAATATATAATGTTATTATTTTCAATTTTTACTAGTTACGAACAAACTTCTATCATATTGTAGATCGGGAAAAGTTTCTAAAAGTAGGAAATGCCGGGCACGCTACGTCTCGCATTATATAGGTGACCGGTTGTGGTGAAACTTTCACGAGTCTCCGTATTTTGAAGGGAAAATTAAGCAGTCCATCTGTTAGACAACAGTCAGCTTTTCAATGGCCTCCAGGGCGACATAAGCGTTTTCGACAGGCAGGAGCCAAATAATCCATACATACATCAATTCGGCATGATAAAAGCCCGGGTCTACCGTGAGAAAAACCATGCCCCAATGCAGAACATTAAATGCAACATCGCCTAAAAATCAGATACTCATAATTTGTTTTTGTGTTACCGAAAATCAGTTATTTTTGTGCTACCAGAAGTAACATCTGTTTCTCTTTTATCACCTATCAACCCATTTAAAATTCCTTTCTTTTCTTTGTATTTAAAACTGATAATAAAGAAACAGCTTCGCATAAAACACTTGACAGGCTTACATGTTTATGATCAGATCTCAAAAGTAGTCCACTGTATGAGGCTTATTTTTACGAACGCAAAAAATATAAACACGTAGAGGCATATTTCAACATTGTGTAAAGTGGCATTATCGCTAATGAAATCAGAAGTGTGCAAAATGAAACTTGGAAAGTAACTGAATTTTTAAAAATAATTAAATTTTCTATCTACGAAAAATTACTTTAGATTAATTTTATTAAAACATAAAACTTTAATTCGTATTCAATACAATACCAATTACAGTACGAGATTTCGAATAGATTTGTCTATATGTGCCTTTAAAAGTGAAACAAAATTATACAACTGTTTCATTAAAACCATAGAAATTATATAAATCTTACATTGAGCCGTATTGACAATATAATCGTCCTGAGACGAATTGTTCTTCTCCGTAGTAGGTAGAGCTTTAAAATAGAATTTAGTTATTTACTTGAAAGTTTAAACTAAAGAACCAGAACTATTATAGTAACATATAGTATCTGCATACCCGCTTATATCCCGCTCTTGGACACCGTTTAGAAAATTCAGGTTCCTACCTAAAAATACTTTATTGGACGTAATGTACCATTGGATACACATAGTCTTTGAATATAAATTGCCACTAGAGTCACTTATCCGACGGTTGACCGCGATGAAAAAGCCCATGACATAAGTGAATTCGATGTATCTCTAAGCATGAACTTCAGAAACACGTCAAATTGTCCATTTACATTACATTAATCATGGATTTCCGCACAAAATCCTTATAAGAATAATCCTAAGATTAGACCAGTGGTGGAACATGTCTCTAATCAGCGAGTATTGACAGTAATGCGATGAGTGCAATGAACCAAGTAAAATCCGTGTAGGTTCATGTCAGGAGTTGCAACATGACATTAATCGCACGCTCGTGTAAACAAAACGAATAGACACTCGAATTACATCGAATTACTTCGAGTGCTGTGTAAGCAAACAAAGAGCGTCCACCAAGGTACCAATAAAATAGCGCTCGCTATAAATAATACGGCAGAAACTCCAAGAAAAGACGTTCCAAGTTAATCCTCGGATGTATTAACGCATCTATATTGGATCCTACTTAACTTTGACTAGCATTTCCATTGGCTGCAATGACCACATAACATCCACACAGACTTCAATGGCATAAACAATAAATATCATTTGTAATTTACGTAAAGCACTGACAATTTAAAAAATAATCAAGAACTGCATAAGTAAAGTTCACTTCTCGTATAAAACAATTAAACCTCATCTATTGTTGCGTCCATGTTTACAATGGTCAGTTTGCAAAAAATAAAACATGCAATAAGTTATTAAAAAATCCAGATATTCTATTGGAACCTGAACAAAAATTTCAGAAAAAGTGATCATTAAATGAATAAAAAGTTCCTTGAACAACAACATATTCGATCGGTATGTCTACAAACTTTTTTGGTTTACGTTAATATAGTCCAAACTTACGAATTGTACAAAGAAAAAAAATATTGCAAACCGTTTCTCGATGCGTCCAAATATATATAAATATTATTTACGCTACATATGTATAAAAGTATGATAATCAAAATGAACACTTAAAAAGTTGACTTAAATTCACTCATTGTCATTACACATTTATATAAAACTCGAAGGAAAAGAAAATCTATTATAACGTCCACTTAAACTGATATGGCAGCCAGTGTCACACGAACTGTAAATACCTATGATTACTAAGTTACGCCAAAACAATAGTGTTCACACGAGACGATTTGTTAGATTACACTCGCGGTGGCTGCGTGGAGAGCGCGCGCGTCGACGCACGGACGTGTTCGCGCGGGCATTGCGTCCGCGCGATAGACGGGATACCATTTGTAAGGGCCTTCGCCCCTTCCGAATCTGAACGCGGGATGCAGAATGCTAATACCGTGTGTAGGGCTGATGGGAAGACTGGGTCGACCACATGATGTGGGCACGGCCTGAATCAGCTCCGATAACTGCGTTAAACGCACTCGGAAACATATCAAACGAAATATAAATCTTGTCTCTAAAAAAACCTACTTTGAAACACAAGCAACATCGAAGGTGTTAATGTCGTTATGATTATATATTCTAAGCTGTATAGATTATTTCTCCGGAAACATGTTACATGTTTCCATGTTAAAGTATCCGAAGTATTGACATTTTTAAATCGGAAAAGTATTTATTTGTACAAAGAGGAAGCTCTGTAGACATTCATCTAGATTTTATTTATGAACGTTGAATAACTAACAGCACGCTTCTTTAATATATGCACAAAAATTATTGATATTGTCAATTGTCACAACATGCATCCGTACCAAACCTTTTTTGGCAACCCTAGAGATTATGAAAAACTGTCGGCACGGGTGCCATCTGCGCCAGGGAGGAGCCCTTGCATTAGCGGGATGACATTATGCACTCACAGAAGGGTTCGCGACTTATCTCGTTAAATCACTCCGGCCTTACAACCTTTAAAAGAAACTAGCGGGCAGCAAAATTACAAAGAGACATTTTTATGTTCCATTTTCTCTTTTTTCCTGTAACAAAATTATATGACAATCGACTTGCAGTTGCATATAAAAGCTATACATTTGAAGCATTGAAAAAGGTTTTTGTTCCAAATTTCACATTTTGTTTAGAAACTGTCATGGCCAATGCATAAACAAATTAGCTTGAACTTTGGCACTAATATATTGTTAACAATAGAATGTTTGCTAATAAAGATAATCATCGCTTCCTTGCCAATAATACGACAAGAACTTTAATCCATTGCCCTCACCTCTGGCCGTGCGGTAAAGTAATTTACCCTACCAACGGTAAACAACCGCCCGCTGATACTAAGATTTGGTGTCCGTGGCCATTTCATAGTCATTTATGTCTCTGTTACTGGCGGCCTGGAAAAGGGTCGTGAATTTATATACAACCGTACCTACCTGCCAGATGTGACAGTACCTTTGTAAATATTTAAAAACTTATGACCTTTTATCAAATGCGTATAACAGCTTCTACTTTACCAAAATACGTGAATTTGTAAAAAACTATTTGTATGCATCTGCATACAATGAGTATTTGTACCGTGGTTTATTTATCACCCATTTGGTTACTACCGCACAGATTCGGCCCTATTGTATGATCAAATGACCGTTGCATGAAATTGTCCAATATAACTCTTATTATTACCGGTTTTATCTCTGGTGTTTATGAACTTTTCCTTCTGTATGTCCAAGTTACCAAGAAATGCGTGCGTGGAATTAAGTTTAGGGAAAAAGTAATATATGTAAGTGATTATTCAATTTTAACAAAGTCATTACTGACAGACATACAAGCTATTTTCTACTTTCCAAAACATTCAAACGAACACACAAAAAGATTAATTCAAGTTCGAAAATTTTTACGATCAACTTTCTAATAGCATCAAATTGAATTTTAATTCTAATTTATTAATATTATTCATGGCTACATCTCGCATGACAATAATATTAGATCGCGTAGGAAGAGGGTGTGTATGAACCGGCCCTATCCTTGCATCACTATGAATCCATACTTATCGATAAAGATATTCATAACCATTATAGATGATATACGATATTATTATTATTATTAAATATATTAAATACAACAAGGATCTCAAAAAGAAATATGCAGTTTTTTGTTTTCAACCTATATCGAAATACACCTATACTAATGTCAATACTGGAGAGGTTGTTTGTTTCTTTGTCTGTTTTTGTGTCAGATACATTTTAAAAATCTCTTAAATATAATGTTGCTCACGTACCCTGTAGCTCGGGACCAGAATACAGCCACTATATCCCCTGTCAGTCATAAAAGGCAACTAAAATGAAGCTTCCGGTGTTCCGGGTGCTTTGAGCGAGAGCTTGCTCCGTCCAGACAGCAATCCTAAGAAGAACGACGATATGCGTGACCGCGTACCATTCCAAGCGGGGGAACCGACGAGACGAGAGCCTCGCCTTCAGAGATGAGTTCGCAACGACTGCCGCGCTTTAGTTTTAGGTTGTGTAATATTGTGCTATCAGCGTTACAAAAAGAGCAACTTTAGGCAAGATAGTAGGAAAATACTGGTCAGTGCCTTCATGAACAAAAACAAACTAATACGAGCGAAGCCGCGAAGAACAGCTCCTTACATATCATATGATTACTGAATAACAAAAACAATAGGTGCGTGATATTATTTCGTTCATACTTCATAATTCACGACACCGTTAGACCGTTGCATATTGTGAAATCCCTTTATCTTCGATTTATCATAAACTGAGGTACTCTTGTGATGAAGATTAACAGTTGACTCCCAACTAATGTTTATAGACCTCCATGACAAAGGCAAAGACACAGCTTTCCATCGAATGACATTAAAAACTAAGCAATCCAAATTGAAAAACGTACACATCTCTTTGTGAGCTCACTCCGAACGAGAACAAAGTAAGGAGCGAGCATAAAGAAAAAAGATGCACCATAGACCGCTTTCATCTTCCGCCAACGAAAAATAGGATACAAGTCATTTTCCCCCTTTAAAACGTTATATCAAATGAAAAGAAACTTTCTTAAGGCAACCTTTAATTTTTTTTGCAATCATTTTAAATAGAGCAATCGGACATTTAAACATTATTGGAGGCCTTAAAGGCGGTTTAAGAACATTTGACAAACGGGTGCATATATACATCGTATCTTGGCCAATTCGCCGGCAACCAAAGCGACAGCGACAAACCAAAGTGATGAAATTTGCTTCAAGCTACCCATATTTGTTGGAGACTCAAGTGCCCAGTTGTGGGAAGTAAAAAGGGGTCGCAGACGTATCAAAATTTACAAATACAAGCAGATATAAGACTTTAGGCGTTCATGGACGCGTACGTTTACACCAAAGAGAAATATCGTTGAAAGACAAACAGTTGCACATGCTGGGTGCATTGCAGATGTCTTTAGTACATACCGTCGAATATGAATTTTTGCAATAATTTAGAAATATGCGGCTTATTGATACAACAAATACATTTCATTTAACTCTTGAAATGTAATGGAAAACTTTTAACTATTCACTGTACATGATCCTTTCAATATAATTATGAATATTGAATTATTATTGACGATGTCGATAATCCGGCTGTAAAACAATGCGGAAATGTTCGTCTGCGGTTAAGCACCTACTAATTCCCCGTTCGCTTGTTAAGCCAGATTAAACTATTCGTGGAACTTCTAAAAGTATTCCCTGATTTATATCCGGACCCGAAGGGATATGAATTATGGACATTTTTAAGTTTTAACCAAGAAAATCATTAAACTAGGTTTAGAAAAGTTATCTATATAATTAATATAGTTTTAATTATATTATATGTATTAACAGTACATAAAACACATTAGTATGACATATAATATCACTCTCATTTTCTTCGTCATTCAAATAAAGGTGAAAAACTGTTGATTATATGTATGTATAGATAGATATTTATAGGTAATAAAATATTTTTTTGGTTATCTCAGGTTCAGTCGGCAATTGAAACATAACTAAAGCTTTTCTAATTCAAACGACTTTTAGTTAAGCAGTACCTGGTTGTGTTGTATTATAAATTTACCAGGACATAAAAAATACAATTTAATAAGTTGAATTTTAATGACAAGCTGTCGAACGTCTGCCCAGATGGTCGTTGAGTGAGACACCGTCTTTGAGACGAAGACATGTCCTAGGGGTAATATTAAAAATTGCTTCATATTTTGAATTCTATTACTAAATAATATTGTCTCAATCGGCTAAAGAGCTAAGTTATAAAATTATTTAGTTTTAAACAATTTTTTTTTTAAATTACTATTTTATACTTTAGTACATTTTTCAGTTTTTTTTTAATGTAATGCAAAATTTAATTAAATTCAAACGCAAAAACTTTTTAAAAGAAATCTTCCACAAACTGGGAACCAACCTAGATTTGCTTTCATAACAATGCAAACTCATAAAGCCGTTGTTACACTTTCATCCCAAGGGATTATTAAACTGAAAAAACTCCACTTTTGACTATTTGTTTACATAGCAGAGTATTCTGAAGTGGTAGAAATGTAAGCAATTAAAGACTGCGGCTGGTTGTCGCTACTGAAATTTCAGTTAATAACAATTGAAAGCTAAAGCGGTTTACCGCTCCTGTTTTTCAGTTATAAGAATGGAACACATACTTCTGGTAGCCTTGTATGGATATGAATATACGAAGAACTCCCTAGACCAAGGTAACATGTTTCAAGCAGTTCACCAATTACAAATATAGTGTAACTAAGTTCATCCCGCTGTAAGCAAATACTGCAATAACATTTACGATAATATGTTTTAAAACTTCAAATGTAACTACAAAAGAATAAAGAGATACGAGTATAAGGGGATTTGTTGTTGAAGGGGATCGTATACATGTTAACGTGTCTTTTCCTGTAGTGTCACTAGGGCGAAAATAAGTGTCAAGTTACGAAGCACGTAAAGTTAGCGTAAACGAGAGGTAGAATTGGTGCTGTCGTTCTATTTGTTAATCTTTGTTTTTCATTAAAACATAATGGAATCATCTCTCTGATAATCTGTTATTAATTAATGTTATTAAGGTTTACTACGACCTTGAAACATCTTAAGACGTTAAAGCTTGAATCATAGACCACAAGTAATACTGCTCTTGATAATTGTTGCCTAGGCACGGAACATATTCTGTACTTAATCAAACTGTATCAAATTATGATCTGGCGTCTTTCTCAGCTGTTACTTATCGTTCTCTGAAAAGAAATCTCTTTTACACGATCCCTTATTCCGAAGATAATGTCACCCTATCTTGTAAGGGATTAACATCGGTTTAAAGTTACGAGTTGTGACGCGTCGTTGGAGATACAGCGGGGGAATGATTAGTGTTCTCTTTCCAAAAAATTGTTGTTAGTAAATTGTTAGAAATTAGTAACTCAAAAACCATTCTCATGGATTTCAATTTAGAATTTTAAATGAACGATTTCATTAATTTGAATTTTAAATTTTTCTTCTATATAATAATTATAACAACACAACAACATAACTTTATTAAATATCCTAAATAACGGTAACAGAGAGTAGCTTAATAAATTTAATGAAACTTCTAACTTGTCTGTAACAAGCTTTAAATGAAGTCTATTTTTAATCTATTTAAATCTTGTTTACAATCTTGAACGTTTTAGCAGTTTTGTATTTAATAGTAATAGAACCTCTCAGAAATTTGTATTTTAGTAAAGTACTTACCAAACATCATTCTTTTACAAGATCTATATAACATTTAATTAGATAACATTGTGGTCTTTGAAGTTTGTCGTGGTAGTTATAATTAAGAAAAAATGTACACAGTAAAGAAAATACTGTTTACTGTTTCCTGTAACTGTAAAATTTTGTTTACTGCTTCCGTAAAGAACTGCAGGAGCTCCTTC
Source organism: Agara michaeli (assembly GCA_018245675.1). NCBI lineage: Eukaryota > Metazoa > Arthropoda > Insecta > Lepidoptera > Hesperiidae > Agara > Agara michaeli. The sequence goes on along the minus strand of DWDX01000132.1, from coordinate 20,388 downwards.
ATTACAATGAACACAAAAAATTTTTTGCACTACTGCTTCAATACACTGAGTGTTAATATGATCTCAAAGAATAAAAAGTTAAGTTTGAAAACTATCTGGCATAGGTTTTGTATTTCTATCGCGGTCCGTTTTGCGGTTTATAAACAAATCCTACTCCATAAACAAGAAAAATGAAATAACATTAGCAAAAAGATATTTTTTTAATCCTAAACTACAAATAATAATCTGCACGGTAAATGAAGCAAACGTTAATACATTTAACGATAATATAATACACATGTCCAAAATAAATTATTAAGCAATATAAAAAGGTTATCGTTAAGTTATCATGAATACTTAATAATATATGAACAACATTTACCAAAGTAAACATCAATAGCTTGCCAGCTTGACCTACATTTTTGAGCCCTAAGCCTCGAAAGTAATTTCATCTAGCAAGTAGAAAATAACGAAGTACAGGAGATATTAACTCATCCCGATCTCATTTTCGAAAAGTACATACTACGCTGTCATGAAATACAAAAATTAAACCCTTTCTTCATATGATTTATGTAGGAACGAGTACAGGAAGAAACTCTAAAAACACTTTAACATGATAGATGATGCTCTCAGCACCAGTAACATTGCACATTTGATACACATGACACATTTTTTTTTATGGGAAAACGCTTTGAGAGATCTATGAAGATATATTCTAGTAATATGATTAACTTCTCATACTGCCACTATATTCAATGTACCGAATGGGCCAATTTGTAAAGTGTATAATATAAATAAAATAATAAAAAAGACGTATGTATCTAAAGTGGTATTCGTGGTGCGCACTTCAATGTACTATTAGGTACAATAAAATAAATACTATTACATACTAGTCGTAGATGTAATGATTTATTTATCATTTATCTTATCAGCAAGTACTAATAATTTTCAATATTACGAAGGTTATGTACATATGTATGTATGACGCTGTAGCCGTCGCCGTCTTTCGTACATGGTATTCCGACCGAATAAGGAAGGTAGCCCCATTGTATGGTGCGTCGGTTGTTCACCTATGAGAAAAACTCGCAGAATTCTAAACCTGAACTGGTCGCACTTAAGTTACGAGGTAGTTTCGCTTCTGCCTCAAATTGGGGAACTGATCATAATATATACCATGAAGTATTTATACGAGTATGATCCTAGGAGCAAGCGATCACAAATGCTTTTATATGTGAGTATAGAAAATTTCTTTCTTTTTAGGTATTACCCAATGGCATAATATAATGTTATTTCCGCCAATCCTCTCTTGAAGATTTTTATGGTGTATGAACCAGGCTTTCTTTAGTACTTAGTGAGAAATCGTCGTGCCTACTAGCACTGGTACGTAAAAAACGGTTATAGCCGAACAGCCAGCCATAATGTGAGATATTACATAATATATAAGCTTCGATCCTAGTAACAGGTACTACCATTTATGGACGTATACTCGTATTCATTTATGCTTAAACGAGTTGGAGAAGATTTTGAGGGAAATCGGAAAGAATAACGGATACAAATGAACGAAACTGCATGCAGAATCCTAAGTTTTAATGCAAAAAAGCTTAGGAACAATCAATTTGATGTTGATAAAGCACTTTAAAATACCTTACCTTACCTTCGAATTGTAATAATGGTTACTATCTTTAAAAATATAGGTACCGCTCCCATATGTATAATTACGATCCATTCAAAACAAAAATCATTAGGCCTCTTCAAATACAGAGACACGTACGATCAACGTCCATTGAGGCGGGTGCATGACAAACAATGCCTTGTTAGCCCTTTGTCACGACTCGAGTTCGACTCGGGATGGCGTGACGTGACATCCTCGTATTGTCTCGACATTAGGACGCTTTGACCGAAAGTACAGGGTGAATGTGACTTGCAACTAATATACACAAATCCGTCTACCAAATATATATTTTGAGTGCTGAACCTTGGAGATATAGAAATCAATGATACCACAAATAAACAAAATATGTCTACGAAAAATGAAAGGAAACTTAGAACTATGCACTGGTCCTCTGAAGGTTTATCTTACACCCGAATTGCACGCAAGATAAAAATGCCTCCTTGAATATTTTCCTTCGTCAGCCTCATCTTTCTCCAATCAAGTTTCATCAGAGCACGACTCAACATTAGAGCGTTATATGCCCTAGCGTTATAAAACCTCCTTTCCCTGTAGCGCCGAAACCTCCAAGGAATCCTAACGGACACATTTACACGTCTATCTTCCAATACTTTATTGTAATGTACTGCTCATGTTGCAGGTAATATAGTCAATCTTCAATCTATTGTTTAGTGTTACGTTTAGTCTAAACATATTTGTGGAATGGTAATGAACATTTTATAAGAAGTTTCATCGAAATCCGTGGTGATTTATTTTTTATATAAATATTTTTATGTTATTTTATTAGTATACTCGTAGTTACGGATATACTCGTAGTTACATAGTATGCCTGCCGTGCGCGATCGGGAAGCGACGACCGGCAGTCGAGGGTTAATGTCGTGAACTTGGTTTCGGTACAACAAGCGCAGACTGTCGTGACATCCACATGACAACGGTTAAGTCGTGCCGCCTTTTACATATTTGAAAGATACAGATAATAAATTGCTTTGTTATATTATTCAAGCAGTTACTCAATATTGCTGGCCGTGTTCGAGTTTAAAAATAAATTTTAATGTTAAGTTTGGTCTTCATTGTTATATTAAATTGGAATAATAATAGATAGGCACTGTGAAAATAACCTAAATAAATACCAACTTTTAATAATAAGTACTAATATAGTACCTAAGCTTAAGTACATTATTAATAATTTTACAATAATTATAATACGATGTAAATTCGAAGTTGGCGTTCATAAAATGTGCTGATATTATGTATATGTTATAGGTGCATGGTGTATGTGACTCAATACTGCATAAAATTAAGATAAAATAAATTAGACAACATTAAACTATCCTAATATCTGTACTAATATTTCTACGATTAAATGAATACATTCATAATGCTAATTATGCGATAAAGGATCAGGTAAATAATATAATAAATTATCCAAACGATATTGCACCGATGCTCTCTGAACCTCTTTGTTTACTAACATAGAACGTGAGTAAACCCGTAATGACGAGCATCATCTCGGCAACTCGCCAATAGAGGGCGCTTCTGCCAAAAATAGAATGTCGCTGGGCAACAGTCGAGCACTAAACAAGAGTTATGGCCTCTGTGGTGGGCATTTCCGATCTTCCGATTTAAGCTCTTACAAACTGCGCGTATAAACCGACCCAATGTGCGTATTCCTGCATTTTGAGGGTAGTACAAGGTTGTACCTTAGGGGATTTACAGGCGTGATGTTACGTTAAGTTTTACAAGGTTGTACGATAATTAGAATACTAATTTCAATTTATTTTCATGCATTATGCAGTGTTGGGCAGCATACGATACTATTTATTATACGTACTAGTACATTACGAATTTTAAACTTATTGAAGTAAAGAACTTAGCAGATGCATTGACTTTTTCTATTGCAACAATATTTTGCGTGACACATAACGCGAAAATGAGAAACCGTAGAATATAGCTACGTGTTTCGACGCTTGAAACTCGTGTATCGATATCGAGAATGTATATTTTATATCAAGACACGTTCGCTTCGTAGACAACATCAATGCTTTTTCAGAGTAGGAATACTTAATCTGAGGAATAGCGTGCATCGGATCCTGTAGCTTTTAATTTGGTCGCGTTAAAAGAGGAATAAACTTGGAAAACGCTATTTATAAGCTTTGCGATAGGGCTGGTAAGTTCTGTTTAAATATTTAACGTTTTAATCCTATTAAATCATTTGTTTCTTATTAAGTCGATTGAAGTTTTTAAATTAAAACATTTAGATGTACGCATTTATGATGAAAATATTGCAGCGTGTGAATAGGTATCTACTGAATGTTATATTCACCAATTAGTAGATTACAAACAGAAGATAGAAATCTTTTTTCTATTATTCTACATAGTATATTTTATTTTCATTTCATTCTTAATACAAGAATATTAACAAATTTTTCAAGCTATTATTTTAAAATATAGTTTTATTTATTTATTAAGCACTTTAATTATATTATATTGTGTAATAAACAGTACCTACTGCATATCGAGAGAGCGGTTAAAAAATAACTAAGTATTAAAATATTAATTATTACCTTCACTGTAGTATATAACCAGTTTCTACAGGTCTATAAAATATTCATAGCCATAAGGATATTCTGTATACTTATTAATCTTTCAAGTTAAAAGCTGCAGCCCTCGCATGACTAATCGAGCGTCAGTCGGCGCGTGCAGCGACTCCTCGTTACGTCTCGTGAAGCCGCGGCGACTCGTTCCGCGTTATAAATGAAATAATATTAATAACGCTTCAAAGTAACCATCACTGCGACGTATAACCGACAGTGTGCCATCACACTTCGTAAAGATGTGCTTGTTGTGCCTTTTGTGAGTCGAATCATTCTTGATCTTACAGTGTTACGATTTATTGTTAAGTCTTATAAGAAAATCAAAACAATATCCAAATTTAGAATAAATTAGAAAATAATATTACCGGGAAAAATGTGTACGAGTACCTACCTAATAGAACTTATGTTTTTTAATTTGTATAGTCGCAAACGGCCATATAAAGTGACTTTTTCATTATATCTATGTAGTTAAAAAACAGCCAAAACTCATTTACTTAAATATTTCATATTTCGCAGAAATAAATTGTGACTTAAAAAACCTTATGTTGTTGTTTGTCTGCCTACCACGTTCTGAAAAATGGTGTGGATTGTTGTATTCTTGATTTTATTTTAAACCTTAGCGGTAGAAAGGTGCAGTACCGATGCACCTCTTATATGTATTTATATTTTTATATGAGATGAAACGGGTACCAAGCGCTGTAGTAGTTCGCTAAATGGCAGCTACAGAAATATTTAACATTCTTTAATTACATAAAAAAATTACGTTTTTTGCTACTTTCATAACTTAGCAAGTTTTAATAGGGATTAATTTATGTGTTCAAGTACCTTCAAAAGTGTAGGTTTAATACATTCCGTGTTATGAGAGGCTCAAAAATAAAAATAAATGGCTCCTAATTATTATTAATAAACACAGTGCCAGACTTTTTTTCCAAACTTACTGACACACTGCAGTGTTATTTTAGTTTTCATTTATGCTTAACAGCGTCATCTACGGCGCATGTAAAGAACTAGTTACAATGGACATGTGTAGTGATTACTGCAACTTTCACTAGATGGCGCTCTAAATTGACCTAATGATAAGATTTAAGAATTACAAGTACTACATCATTCATAGTATACTTATAACATTTACTTACCTATTTGCAGCCAACGTCGTCATTTCGATGTTATTTCCACACGCTGTCAAAATTTCATCGCAACTGCTGCCACCTGTTATGCGTTGGACGGAGCTTAGCGCAATGTCTTCGCTGGAACTTTTTCCTATGTTTGGACCATTGCCGGTAGGTGGCGTTATTCTTTGTTTAGTTGCTTGTTTATGTCGGCTGAGCGCGAAAAACAGTGCGAGAACTGCTTTTAATTTTGCGTCCCGGATGTCTACAGCAGATACTTGTTCCAATCCTTGTACTTTTTGTGCGTGCAGAAAATCCAAACAGCACTGGACGTTTTCCAACTGAAAAAAAATACAAAAAAAAAATTTACCATGTTGTTAATTGAAAATTCTTGTAATGTAGAGAAATCTTAAAACAAATTTTCGCTTTGAACACATTTTGATTATACAAAATTGTAACAGTAAATATACAATACAAATATATAAATATACAAACATATAGTGTGAAAATATCGATATATAATCATCTACAATAATGTATAGATTTAATTGAAACATTGTTCGAAAATAGCGACGTCTACGCGTTTCGCATCGACAATTATTTTGAAAAAATTGGTCGATGATCGACAAATAACAAGAGAAGATTCGGGCGTAGCTTTCTAGATGCCGCTTCACCTAGTGCTATGCCAGGGCAAGTGGTATTCAGGTTACATAGTGTACCCGCGAGTTATAAATATAATCTTATTTAAATGTTTAGGACTAGGTTTTTTATGTTCTAATAAAACCTTATATTATTATCGGACTCCTGCATTTCAAAGGTGCTCGATTACGCAAATTCGTAGAATTTTACCATGTAAACCATTATTACATTTACCTACTTTGTAAAAAAAAAATTACAAGTTATTTAACATTTACACAATGTTGCACTGCACATTTGAGCATACAACCTCAGACTTTCAACTTCAACCTTCAGATTAAAAACTAGGCATTATATTGGAATGTTCATTAAACTTAATTCTTCGATTTTCGTGCAAGGAATAAATGAGATTTAGTACGATACGAGTGCCACATTAGTAGCAGTGTTGTGCCATTCTCGGCGCCAGCCCTTACAAGGTTCGTCTCCCGGTCTTATGGGTCACCGCTTGCATCCCAACCGGATTTTGACTTATTCCATTGGCCAAGGTAACAGGAAAACTCACGAATTAATTTGTTTGCAGGAACAAATTTGTATGTATGAAGAGTGATGAATTTAGAATACATGACGTTTGTAAGGATATACTTAGGCATATTTGGCACTCATATTCCGAATGGAGACAGAACAGTGGAACAGTAAAGAGTTGTCGATGTTGATAATAATAATAATGATGATGATAATGACGATGCAGAAGAATATGATAAAGAAGGATGATCATGTATGGAAAATGTTAAGAAAGTCTTAGGTGACTAACATACATATTTACTACTTGCATTTAGTAACAAAAAAGGATTATATTTGAAAAGAAATATTATAATATGAAAAAAAATATGTAAGTAGTTCCAATAAATCCAAACGCCTGTAGAAAACAAGAACATCTGCTCTTGTTTTGTATAAACGCACGCCCGCAGGCCATTCTCGGTACTGCATATATCATTCTAATTTGTAATACAATCTAAACAAACGAATTTAGAAAGCAAAGAATTCAACTCAGGATGTTGTGATTAATCATAGCCGTTATATAAACAAAGTATTTTTAAATGGGTCAAACATAATATAACATGAAAAACAAATTTTCAATTCGCATAGAATGTATAAAATATGTGATTTACTGTATATGGGACCAACTTTTGTTTTACGTATGTTAGAACAGTTTTATACAAAAACATTAATTAAATCAAGATGACAGTTTATTGTTCCACTGCTAGACGGGTCCTGTGCCTATGACTTAACGAGGGAATGTGCTTTGTGCACTAAACATAATTTAATGTTAACATGTCAATGACGACCAATGAGTACATTTTGGATAATGGACAAAACAATAAATAATAAATAACAGTCGTAATTAAGTGGTTACATGAAACTCGTTAACAGTTGTCGACGGCGTCTGAGGTTTGTTTTTGTTATTTAAAGCTTCTGACGAATGGATTGGCCGCTAATTAATATGCCCACCAATTTAAACTGGAGTAACATGGTGATATATACTCCTGCTGCAGTCGCAGGGAAGGGCTCGTCATGCAATAAGAGTATAATAGGCTGCAGCCGAATACAAAAAGGCAACAATTACACCTATATATACATATACCGATGCAATGTAATGATAAGTGATTATTGCAGCATTTACAATAGATAAATGTTAATAACAACAAACAGCACATGTTAATAACAAGAGATACGGCAAATTGCCAAAGCTACATAAAACTACATCATAATAACTATTGTTATGGGGTTTAAGTACGGAAAATGTTGCGACCCGTAATATTGTAACTGGATCCTAATTCTAAAATCTGGTTCCCCATTGTTAACCGCCTAACTGAATCGTATAATGTTGTTGACATCGTAAAGCGTTGAATTACAAGTAATATTGTTTTAAGTAGTAGTTGGTTCCACTCGGTTCGTAAATAAGTACGCACTCGGAAAGTTTTACATAAAGTACTTTGACGACAGAATTATTGTTATTATTTTGACCTTGAGTATCTTGTTTAATTGAACAGATTCGAATAATGATTTTTAATTTATTAGCTGTAAAATTTAGACATGGTCACGCTGAGACACTTATTGTAAGTATATCGTCCGTATAACCTTGAGTTGATTACAAGTTTTCGTTATTCGAGTCTGACGTGGCATTGTAGCCTGCAAATATAACATGACAATAGACCACATTATGTAATGTTACTTGCCCGCTATAATATTTATCTCATATTAAAATTTCGTATCATAATACATTTTGAATTGAATACAACATTGAAACATTGAATACAAAAAATTACATATCCAAAAACTTTTACAGATTTGTCTGTCTCTATTAACTCGTGTGCATGGTCTCGATTTAAAAAGCAGAGAAAAAGAAGAACTATAAATCTTATTCTCGTCCTATTTTCCGCTTTCTGTTATTCAAAATCCAGGGTAAGATGCTTAAAGGAGGCTTTTTAATTTTCAGGCGACAAAAAGACAACTCAACTGGGACTCTTCAAGATAAAGTATGAATAGGATTCTCTTAAGCAAGACTTCTATCTTAGAGATTACAAAATAAAATATTTTTGATACTTGCGGGCTTTATAACTCTTTTACTATTTTACAGTTGTCCTCAGACGTCTACGAAATACGGCAAGCTCTCGAAAAATCATTTTTTAAGCTAAATATGTAATTTAGCATTGCACAAACGTTTTACAAGTCAACAGTAGAAATACCTATCATATGTATATTATTTATGAAAAAAAAATTGTTCGTGATCCTTTTTATAACATTTTCTACTGACCTGTACCAACATCGTTAAGAAAAACTAACTAAGTAGGAAATCGTTCCGGAAAATGACTGAACAAGAATTGTCTATTGTAATATGTAGTATATTAATGAAAGCAAATCTTATACACCATATTTAATGTGTATTATTTCGTGGGCAAAAACATCCATTTGTTTTTTATGGTCATAAAATAAAACATCATTTTGGTAAGTGCTAAGAGCCCATTCAATTTGTACCTCGTTAATTCTACATTCAGGAAGAAACGGTCCTTTAAAATATCTGTAACTGTTTTAAATAACAACTATACTTATAACGTTCGATTTATAGTTCCACAACGACTATGGTGTCGTAATGGTATATGTAAATTAGCGTTCAGCTTTGTATTATATTAATGCACTGCAGCAAAACAATATACATTAGACATTCTTAACGAATTTTGCAAATGCAAACAATTAGATGGGATAAAATATAAAACTAGTAATAGTATTAACAGAGGTAGTAGGTATTTATCAATAAGATACTATATCCAAGACGAATCAGATGATACATATTCTTCTGTGCTTTTGTTCCTTTTGAGAATGTTTAACATATACATACGATACGATACAGACAAATATTTAAAGGCAGACGAAAACTATAAAAAGAAATTGAGGTCAACAGCATGCTTATTGTAAACAGATACGAATAGGAATACATTTTATATGTTAACAATGATAAAGACACGTCAATGTAGTGGGCACAAAAAATATGTTTATTTAATATGAGAAATAAGCTTTTTCTAATGAAGATAAAGAAACCTGGGTTATAAAATTACTGAACCGCGAGCTATTGTTAATAAAATGAAATATTTAAATGCAGCGTATCAATATCGTGGCACGTGCAAACTGAACGAGTAGAAAGGTGAAACCTTCGCCCTTAATCTACTTTTTATTTTTTTTATAACAAAAACCTACAATGTCACTTTTTTTTGCATCTAAATTGCGGCGGAATTTTTGTTTTGCATAACATCTGAATAATGAACTTAAGCTTTAGTCTAGAAAAATAAGACTTCTAACAGGAATATTAACAGTGATAGCCCCAGGACAAGGCTACCAGTACTGTGAACTTGAACAAGAGAAGTAGATAGATTCATAGGAATTTGTATCGATCCCAGTGCCTATATTTGAGTAACCTAATTTAATAGTGGAGAACAGAATGATGGATATACACTGGAGTAGCTTAAATATCACGGATCGTTGGTTAATAAATTTAAAGGAGACTTTTAATGTCTTTAAATATTGTTAAAATTAAAAAAAAAATATTAGTCGCAAATCCGTAGAAAATTTACCTAACTACATTTTTGTATTACTTTCCTGAATATTTTTTTTAAATACTGCGGGAGTTCATACAATAGACCTTAACAACTGGTTATTACGAGTATGTCCGGCGTCCGTGCGAGTATCGCGTGACCGTCGTGACACTCTCTTAGCATTGTTCTGTTAAATTGATATCTGCTTTTCCTAGGAAGAGGCTTTTATCTTGATTTATTATAGCATTTCATAAAAGAAAACGCCGGCCGCCGCAAACGAGATGAAACGCTTTCAACAAATAAAAAATGATGGGTTTTTAAAATCTGTTTATAACAATGAACGTACGGTTCCACCGAACATTTCTGTGTTACGACAGAGGAAGTGGTGAAAATTGTGAATACAGAGCCTCTCGAATATACGTTGTCAAACCGTAAAACACTTATGAATAAACGTTTATCGAAGCAGAGGCCGTCGAAAAATATTCATAATACTATGTAGGTACATGTAATGGTCGAGTAAACACATTGGACACAAAATGTTTCGTGATTTCACGCGTAAGGCTATCGACATGGCGATGTTAACTAAAAGTTTAACGCGTCTACTGGTATTAATTATAGTTGTTTATTGGAAGGTGCGAGCGGTTGCGCGTACCAGTTGTCGCAGGACAAGGCCTCGACACACATGCGCTGGTGTGCCATGACCTAAGCCCGAATAACGGGATGCACTTGACTTTCAACTTGTTAAATTTATAGGTTTCGAAATTACTAGCAATATCGACCGAACAACGTAAAAGGCACTCAAACGACAACCTGACATGAATTTGATGCATTTTCATACACAAGTTCTACTTTGCAAGTTATAATTGATATAAATGTAGGTATATTACGCCAGGCTGTACCACACGTCCAATTACTATTGCAAAGCCAAGTGTTCACACCGTAGTTGCGGTAGTAAAGAAACCGAAGATAAAAACTCTCGCCAGTTTTGGTAAAATGTTAACCGTTACAAGGTAAAGTGGTTAAGAGAGATGATTATAAAATAAAAGGCTTAACACTGTTACATTAGACACGTAAACACAATTTACATAAATAGACACATATACGACTTGCGAAAGTGGTCTTCAAAACAATAGTTCAGATCACGAACTCAGACATGTAACACTGTAATCCTCGGTGCTCAATAATTTTTGTAAGAGTTCAAGTGGGTAACAAGAATTTCATTATCGTCATCGTTAAGTCTTGCACATTAACAGTTTTCCCTGCCCACTGTGTTCTTGCTTTCAATACGAGCACCTTCCCAGTCATAAATCTGTTGTACGCAACAAATTAGCCCACTTACATTTCGACCACGGCCTCCAACTATTCTGGATTGCACGGGACAGCCTTGCAACGAACTTCATAATGACAGAAATACCTATTAATTTTTTTCTTTTAAAGATAATATTAGTGATAAAGATAAAGATAAAGATAATAAAGATAAAGATAATATACAAAAAATTCGTTACATTAAAAATCTGCAAGAAATAGCATAATCAAAAGAACTTTATATTTCCATTTTTGTCGAGATTTTGTAGGAAGTTTTAGGTTTTGGAAAATCATTGTTGTTTTATTAGAAAAGAAAATATTTTTTCAAAACATGAACCACATTAAACGTTTTCGAAATGTATGTTAATGAGTGACATATTCCATCTCCTACAATTTTTAATGGATTTAGATAGTGTTATAGGAGTCTTCAAAATTAAAATTTGATTGAGTGGTTCTTCGTTTTAAAGTCGGTTAATGATGTATAACCCTCCAATCGAAAAGTGACGATATAAACACGTCCTGTATTGAGGTTTGCAAAATTTGGCGTCCTTAATGTCCATTGAGGTGTGGTATTCGACGGCCGGAACAAATCTTGAAATGAGTGAGTTGTTTTGTTTCGTGTAATGAACTTATGTATGAGTTACACAATAATGTGTTCCGATTCAAGTGTCGTGAGAAATGGTCGACCATTTTTTATAATTCGTGAGTATGTGGCCGTTGTTATACCAAGTATACTCTACACTAAGAGTAATTTCTCAAGAGAACGCACACCCAATCCATTCACGATCTTATCAGCTTTGAAATAAAGAATTAATCTACTTTTTGAACTACATATAACCATTCGGATGTTGAAAAATGGGTGCTGCGATGCAAATGCATTGTGATTGAGAGCAATAACCATTCGATTTTTTTTCTACATGGCATGTATTACGTCATAATTAACGCAATAACTTGCAGACAGAGTAGGTTGCGTTACAAATAGGAGTACCTACCTAATACAGTAACCAATGTAAAGAACAGTAACGTACCCATTGAAATTATAGTTGAACAACACATAAATTGCTTACAATTTATGCCTGGCTTTTCAAAACATGAATAGGATACAAGGTTTGAAATAGGAAGTTGGTATCAACACCATAAAGAAATTGCTTAACGAGTTCCCGATGAACAATAAATAAAACGAAAATTGTTAATTGACCTCCTCCGGAAATTGGAAACAATACATTTGAATAGTCCGCAATCGGCAGTTCCATCGCCCTGTTCGTTTTGTTGAGTTGCGAATAACAGGGCTGTCACAACGTTTAAGAAAACGTCCAAGGTAAAAAACTCAAACGTAACTAAGACTAGGACACTAATGCATCATTCTATTAATCCAAACATTATGTAAATACTTAGAAACAATATATTGCAACTGAATAAATATTGTGTAAATTCTTATCCATATAAATGTCACGTAGCCTCAATGGTCTGAAAATAAAGATGACATTAATCCAGTCTGGCATTGATGGCAAGCTTCAGGCTGTGCTAATTAAAATCTCTGCAAAACAAAGATACGTGGCAACCATATCCAAACAGAGGTTGTACTACGTTTGAAGAACGAAACTAAGGAAATATTGGGTATCCAGCCAAGTCCACAGCCAATCTACCAATTGAATCATTCACAAACCGATTTTTTATTCCTATACAAGCACTTAGACCTCAACGAAACGTGAACAGAAATAGAATATGACACCAATCATAACTTGAGATGTTTTGTATCGTGTATGTCGAGATCGTACGGTATCTTGTTATATTGTTATGTTATTATAAAGTTAAAAATGAATGTATCTATACACCTGTATCTATTTAAACATAGAAGTCAAACAAGTATGTCTAGGTGTCGAGTGTTTGTCCTTGAGACATTGCCACGGTAACTATTGTTCTACCAGGATTTCAAGGACAATTTATCTAGCTACATACATAGTAAGAAATAGTCAGCACCAGTCTTTTTTACCATTATATAGTATTCTCTGTACTCTCTCTCTATAGTATTCTCTGTCGTGTATAATAAGCAGGTAGGCGAGTTAAATGAAAATTAGAAAACAAAAATCAAGTTAACAAAAGGATCCGAACTTATCTGAAATATAAACGTGACAGCGACGGACGGGTGTTCAGAACTCAACATGATAGACATGAGACGAGTTTTAATCTCATACAAACGTTTTAACTGCAACTACGATTAAACTATTGGTTAGTCTAATATTCACCGTATATCGATGTTACTTGTCTTAATTCCGTTAAAATAAAACGGCAATTTTCTTGCATTAGAAACCACTAACTTGTGCTTATTATCGAATCCACTCTGTAGAAACCGTACTGTATAAATATATAATACACAAGGGAATAAATCTAATTGTAATATTGGCTATCATCATAACGCAAGTAGTCAATAGATATGAAATTAAACGGTAGTTAATTATTCGGTTACATTCATTGTGAGACAGGCCGATGTTTGATAATAAACATAATAATTTAATGTAACGCGATTTGCTTGTGACTGATTTAATACCATCATTGTTTATTACGCTTATTCAACGTTTAATAATAAACAAATCATGTCATTCATAGTTGCAAATTTTATCTCCGATTGGTTCATTGGTTCCTACAACGATTAATGGTAATGGATTGCCGTTTGACATTTCAATCTCATCAACTGGTTTAGAGGATATTCAAATGTCACTGCCATTTAGATTTATTTACAACGGCGAAATAATAACGAAAAATTAAAGCGGAATAATTATAGATGATCCATAAAATTCGTTCTTCTAACCATATACTGTTTTAAATAAAATCTGTAAGTTTTTTTTTCCGTTGTGTTTAGTATGGCCAGATTTCAGGTTCAGATTTTAATTCGATAACGTAAAATAAAATCGATTCCGCCGAGCTAAAATAATGAATTCCAGTAAAATCATACACAGGATATATCTTTATTTTTTTAAATTATGTACAAAGGTTTCAAAATTTGTAAACTACCTATTGTATAAGATTGTAAAATAGGTAGCGAACAAATTATATAAAAAACATTCGCTTCCCATATGGCCGTTGACCGTTATTTAAACGTATGAAACAAAGTGACAGCTACCAACGCACAAGCGTCTATTGACGATTGAATCGTGTTGACCTTGATTGACAAGTTCAAGTTCAGACGCATGTATAACTAAACGTTTCGCTGCTATTTTTTTAAATAAATTTACACGACATGTGCCTGTACGTGGAAATAAGGATAATAATTGAAACCTGTCTGAAACTGAAATATGTTTACATTAATACTCTATAAATATTATTATATTATATCATAGGAACGTAATATGTTTTAAATAGGTTATCAGTAGATTATTTATACAAACGCGAGTTTCCGTGAAGCTCTATTTTAAATCCTTATTCCAACCTTTATAAAAATTTAGGAAAAGAAATAAAAAGCCGTTAATATTAAATTAATCAGAGAATAGGACTGGTCGATCGAATGCAATTCGTTATGCGACGCGAAAAACTCTCCACAGACTCCTTATCTTATCTCATCTCGATAATAATATCTCTAAGTCATTGTCAATACGGTCCACAAAAGGCGAGAGCGTAATATTCACTATACTGACTGCAGACTTATGATTAGTGGGAACGCGAGAAGATTTCTGTAGACGTGACAATTGTACTGGGACGGTGACCCGCCGTGGCTTTGTATGGCGTGAACTTTTGCTTGCGAATTACTAATTTATTATCTTTAGAAATTATTCTCAACTTCATATTTTGTGATTTAGATATTTTAACATGTTTGGAATAAAAAAGCAAATTTTTATTTGTTGTTGTTAGTTTCCTAACTAGTGAGGAGACAACAGTAGGATTTCTGAAAACGTGACAATTGTGGCGGAGACGGGACGCCAACGCGTCGGGAGTGCCGTGACCTCATCACTTCTCAACTAAAATGAGTTCTACTCAACTCAAACTCAACTAGTTCGTTTCATATTATATTCTTGGCCTATTTTACATAGTTGTTTCACTAGCAGTAGTTTAACACTCAGCTGGTACATGCTACAAGATTTCAATTGTAATCCGTAACAAGACTATACTACATTGAAATGATATTCTGATAGTGTACGTACTTCACGTGAAATTAATCACCTTCTCCTAATTATTATATAAATTTATCATCTTAGATACTAAACCATAATTTCAGTATAATTTTCAAGTGGTTCACACCCAACTGTTAGATTGTGATTGGATATACACACAACAAATAACAATGTGGCTTAAATTGCGGTTTGGACCAATATTACATTACTTACAAATCGTGTTCCTGAGACAATAACTAAAATACTGCTTCCCTAGCAAAACTGACATCTTGCTCTTATAGAGACAACCTTAACCCGATTTTCCTGCATCAGTCTAACAATGTCATCCTGTTTTATCCGTGCTGGCGGAAAAAGACAATTCGCAAGAAATTAACTGGTGTTCGTCTGGATGCATGAACATCTTCATTCTATGCGAATTCCTTTAAGAACTTTTAGTCTACATATACTATTTAATGTAGTGTACATATTATTTAGGGTAAAACAAATATTTAGCAAATGGTAGCATGGCTAGAACTGTCGATGTGGATTAGCGACAAGTTAAATTATGACTTCAGGCTTTGCTTTTCTTGTCCAGATTTCTATATCATTTCCATAATGACTCCCCAATTTCAAAGTCAAGGCGATCTCACCTATTTCGCAACACTTAGTTGACGATGCTGTGAAGTCCTGTAGAGGCGAGTGCAAATGATTATTTGGAAAATTTTCTTCACGACTAATTCAAAAAATTCCTAAGAAGTTTAGTATATTTCCAATGACATATTATGTGACATACTATAACCGCAATAATTGTGATCTATTTTTGGCACATTCCGACCACGTTCGCCGAATAACGAGATAATTCAGTTGTACCTACGTTATTGCTTGTTACCCTACATTTCTTAGAAACGTTTCTCGTAGCTAACCTCTAATTGCGTTCAACAAAAACACGTTATTGACAATGAGATTGTTATGAGCAATCCGTTGAGTAAGTTCAACTTTTGGGTTCTGACTCACGGTTACAATGCAATTGACCTACGTCCTTACCAATGGTGCCACATTACACAGAATTTGCCCATAAATCAAGGAATAATAGACATTTCTATAAATAGAAAATTATCATCATTGAGTAAATACAGAACTTCTATTCCCACTTAAATAGTGATTTTGATTAAACCATGAGGTTTAATAGGAATCCAAATTAAGACGGTATCTTTCTACAAAACGAGATAAACAAGCATTCAAATGCCAATCATGATGTTAACAATATTGTCACAACAATTCAAGATGCAATCGGTAATCAACATAAATTGTTGAACGCCAGTTCTATAGCGGTTGACCTGTTTACACTAGTCAAGTAGACTACAGCAAAAAATCGAAAAATAAGAAGATTAATCAATGTCCCACATTGAACTGGTTTTGGCAATTACGAATATGAATATGATTACCTACATATGTGCGAGTACAGTAACTACAGCTCCCTGACATTAAATCTGTTGCTTCTTAAACACTTCGTGACAGTTCAAGGTGACGAATTGTGCGACTCAAATCTATAGGGTTGTCAAAAAAATCGGATGTCGTGGATGAATGAAATGATCCGTATATGACAATTTTTAACCGAATTCAAAAAAAGGAGGAGGTTTTCAATTCGTCTGAAGTTTTATTTTTTTCTAGTATAAGAAATACTAATTTTTCTACTCATATGAATTAAGAATGATTGAATAATTTTGTTGGTAACTGTTGTCAGGCGACTATTGTCACTGTATTCTAATTATTGTATGCCCAAATTTTTTAAATTAATAATTTTATCTGTTTTATTATTCTATATGCAATGATTTTCTATATGAAAACTATAGCCTATATGAAGAGAAGTAAAAGATGTGTAATCATTTCTTTCAACATTTATTTGATATCGCTATACGTGCAAACGTTTGCTTATTAATCTAAGACTACTTCCTACTACAATATCCTTAACAAATCACAACATATTGTCTTCATATTCAGATGCATCTGACAATCCTACCGGCTGGCGCCTGCCACGAGTGTTAGGAGCACGACAAAAAAGTCGATTCGTCGTATCATTTTTACAGCAGCACTCACGCATCACGATTTATCGCCGATGCATGGCAAAACGTTGACCCTCATTTGTATTCTGTGTACACCGGCTCAAAATTGTCATTACAGATCCACTGGCGCATAATGATTTCAAAGTATTATAAGAATGTGGTTGTAAGAATAACAAAACAAATATCAATAGGTACGTACTACACGTGAATACTGAGGCATCTAAAGACATCAGTTTTGTAATTTGTTAGATTTTCTATATTACATATTCGTTAAGTGGAGTAAGTAGGTATACTATTTATCATTATCAAAGTAGGTAGTTAAGAAAAAGTTAACTGGGTCTCAATACCTAGTCTACAAATCTTTTGTAACGGATTGAAGTAATATATATAGATTTTGTTAATGGATTATGTTAATAAGCTGTCACTGCTTATGTGCATAAATTCATTGATTAACCCAACAAGGATCGAGAGCACTAATTGTCACTGTCATAAATCAAACACGGATGTGCGTAGACAAAATTAACGGAACCGGTATATGTTACATTCGACTGATGATGTAGACAGATAATAAAGAGGTTAATTTGCGTATTGACGTGCGCGATTTGAATTAAAAATGTTAAACTAACCTGCTTTAAAAAAAATCTTGAAAACACTACACTCGCAATACAGAACACTAAATCACTTTTGATTCACTGTTAACTGTTGTACCGTAATTGACTTGAAACTTTAAAACATTCGGTCATTTCGTTACGAAGTGGAGGAAAACATCAAGAAAGACGTCGCAAGTTCCGCGAGCGTTGGAAGCGATAGCTTCACACAACCAACACAGCCATCACAGATCGCGGCGTGCGCCCGAATGAACGGCCGTTGTGGACGTTGCGGTATCGTGCTGAGCAGCTAGTGTTGAAGGAACAATACCTAAGTAACTAAACATTTGTTCCAGATCTTTTTTAATTGCATGCATCCACATCCATGCATAAGACATTCATGTGATATCTTAATAAATTATTAAAACTATCATAAGTAAGCAAGTACATACTCGTATATAAGTTTGTTGCATGTTCGAATTTCGAACGTGACTACCATGTGTTTGTGTATTTAGTTTTAAATTCCATCTATGTTCTATGAGTTTTAAAAATCAATCATCATAACGTAAATACTTAAATACATATGCAAAAGAGATTTTCTTCAAAATATTTAATCTAGTTTATGTGTATGTATATGTGTATCAAAGAAACGTATTTTTTAAAATCGTCCATTTTAGTCTCGGCGCTGGTAGGAATCTTCATACCAGGCGAAAGCCGCCACCCGCCACCACGACCACAAACATAGAGGGAAATTACGTTGAAATTGTTCACAAATGGATTTAGCGCATAATGATAACCGCAAAGGTTCTATAACGGTTTCTGCATGTAACAATGGCACACTTGTATGAGTTGGTAGTGGATCAGATGAGATGGTTATCGAAGGCTGTGCCCGTGTAGGTCACGGTCGATAATCGTTTGCACGAGAAATGAGCTTTCCTTATCGTACCGATACGTTATTGTAGTTCATCGATATGCGAATATGCTTTCTATTTAACTGTCAACTGCGTCATTATGGTATTGCATTTGTTAAAGGAAAAATAAACGAATATATCTTAATAACAAGCCTTCCCAATTGTATACCTAGATTTATAATTTATCATATTTATCTACTAGCATAATATTGATAACCATTTATTACTGTCATCATGTTCACTTTTTTTAAAATTTTTCCTCGTTAAAACAGAAATATTTCCTTAAGCCTGCACTTATATCATAATGTTATAGGTACGAGTTTCAAATAGGTACATACTCGCATACATAGATATTTGCCGAATTTATTAAACAGGTTCCCTTGGAGCAAAATTTGAGTTCTATTTTCAATTGTTTTTTTTTTTTCATTTAATTTTTTTCATTTATAATTCACCATTATCATGCAATAAATAAGTACGTACTTACTTAATAAATTACATATTTAATAGACTGGAAAGTATTTAAAAAAGTTAGTATATTACAGATATCACTATATAGTATAAAACAAAGTCTCTGTCCCTATGTCCCTATGTATGCTTAGACCTTTAAAACTACTCAACGGATTTTGATGCGGTTTTTTAATGGATATAGTGATTCGAGAGGAAGGTTGATATGTATAATAACATCCATTATATAGCAGAAAAATACTGTTATTTTTGAGGTTTCTCATGTGATGTCGTAAATAATTACATTTTTTGCGGCGGGGGCGGGACAAAGTCGCGGGCAAAAGCTAGTAGTAAATAAAAATAATAATAATAGTAAATACTATCATATTAAAATGGAGATTTTATAATTTTGAAAACAATTCTTAAAATGTGATATTATGCGACATAATAAATAAATTCCAGGAAGTTTTAGTGACCCTGTGGTCGACGGTCGACATCAGGACAACAATATAATTTCTTATTTCTTAGTCAACAGCGATCAAATTGTAGATTCAATTATAGATAAACGGCGCTGTTATTAAGTGTACTTTAGAGATTTGATTACGTTCAAGTTGATAATGTTCACACAACGCAAACACCCGATGTCAATCAATAAGCTGGAATTAATAAACCTTGGTAAATATATTTAAATATGAAGATATCTCAGCTTTTCTTACACCGCCTTGCACGGATCATATCGTACAACATAAAGGACTGTCAGCTTTTATATACCTACTTACTTTAGTAACATCACGCCTGTAATCCCCTAAGGGGTAGGCAGAGGAGTGTAGTACACCTCCATATTTCACCAGTTACGTTTTAAGTCCCACAATGGAATAGGTGGTGAGCCTATTGCCATGCACCGGGCACACATCCAGA
>DWDX01000131.1:0-37092 GCA_018245675.1 Agara michaeli | reverse complement strand
TAAACGTAACTGGTGAAATGTGGGGGTGTACTACACTCCTCCGCCTACCCCTTAGGGGATTACAGGCGTGATGTTACATGGCTCTTTGTAGTACAAATGTTTGACAGATGACTTTAACACATTAAATTATTCTAGCATAGTTTATTAATTACAATTGATATTTGTACATATCATGTGGTTTACGGATGATCAAAATTTAATTACCTGACATTAAATTAAAAGCAAATGAGATTTATATTCATTCGGAGATTTGACTGTGGTAACATATTATGTAGATTATTTCATTAATTACCTGAACAATTATACATAGGAATTCCATAAACATGTCTAAATATGAATACAGACAAAACGTCTCGTCTATTTGAAGATTACGTCGTCCGTGATAATTAATTGCGTCAAGGTTGTTCATGAAGCCACTCCGAAACATGTTCAATAATGTCACCATTTGTACGATCCAAGGGCATAAATACAACTGCAAATACTTAGGGCCTTTTTCATGTCTATATCTTTGAAGTTTAAGTACAGAATATTATGTTTAATTAAACTAGCCCATTTTGCTTTGAGTTTTTTATCTATAACAATCGTATGTCGCTTGGATCTGTTCTAGTAAATTTGAAATTAGGTTTATATAATAAGATTCGATACAGTTTAGCCAACGATGGACACGCTCTGAGTATTTGAGTGTGAATTGAGCATTCAAATATTAATCACTTGAACGAGTTACTCAATCTTCAACCCAAGTTAGTTTATATTTAGCTTTAAGAACAGGCCGGCTAAATACCCCATAAAGAGCGGCAATAAATACGCAATAAATAGATTTGAGTTATCGGTTACACAGTTATATTTCTGTCTATTTTATTACCTACTCCGATTTTTACGTGCCTGTGTATTTCAGTAATCGTTCAAACTGTTTTTAAGGGAACAGAACACAACATAACATATCCGATGCTCACCACTTTCGTATTGTGACTGTTATGCAGGTTAAATCTTATTATTTCTTGGCATAAACATTAGGAATAACAACTACCTGTAACTATATTGTGTTTAATATAAAATATTGCTAACACTTTGGGGTTCACCATAGTGTTCTCGATGGCGCGTAAAGTCTGCGGATCCGAACTTGGCTACCATTGTAGTGTTAAAGCTTCTTAATATGAGATTAGACCCCTATCCGTGTAACTATAAAAACGTTACAACCATTTCTTACAGTAAACATTATGAACATTAATAATTTTTAAGAATATTGTATCCTAAGTTACGTAATCCCGTATTTTCATTTCGTTTTATATCAGGATGCAAATCCTCGCATTGTCGCACTTTCGCGCAGTTCGATATTGAACGTATGCCTTTTCTGAGATGCGAATGCTTGGCCACGCGGTACTCGGGTGCTTGAGAGTGCGGTATTTCATACTGTAGGAAGGGTGAATCACAGAAATAGTTAAAGGATAAAGGAATATTACTGCATGATCACGCTTTTAGTAAGGTTGCGAAATGTTTGTTACATTTTCCATTTTAAACTCGTATTTGAAATGCCTTTCGAAGATATGTATTTTGAAATTCTGTTGTCATATTTACACCACTGGCTAAGTAACAGTTTCTCAACATACTAAAGCTGTACATTAAAAATTCATAAATTCTTCACGCGAAATTCTTCTACGTGATTTTCGCAACACATCGAGGTAAAGAGCGGTGTCATAAACTAAAAGTAATAGAACAGAAGCCGAGGTCGGTCCGACGAATTATTTTCAGTCTATGATGTAGACCAACACATGAACTGAAGGTCGTATCATGGATTGAACCATTTTCTTGTGTAAACTGTGCAGTCTTTTAACAACCATAAAGATTGATAGCTATTTGATGGACTGAACAACCCACTTTATATTAAATGATCCGCCGGTAACAACGGCAATTTTGTCTGTAAACTTTTACATAATAGCTTCAAGGTGTAAAAGCGCCCCGAGATATCTTGCCTGTCTCGAATTATTAATAAATAATTGTAGCAATTCGGATTATTTTGAGGTTTTTGTCTTACCAGCGAGTTCGAAGTTAGCAACGTTATATAATTACTCCTATTCATGCCGCCGAAGTAGTTGCCAACGAACAATAACGAACTTGAGTCTATTATTTTGCTAATTAGTATGTACCAATTCTGTATAATTTTTCTTTCATAGTTCTCATGTATATCGACCACAAGAATATTTATTAAGTGAAATTAATAGATTGTTTTCTATAATAGGATGTTGAAAATATAGATATTCACCTATTTAGCAATATCTATTTAACAACTCTATAAACTAGACCTACTTACGATGAGTCGGAAGAAATTGATTGCGTTTGTTAGTTGATGACTTCATCAACACAATTAACGTACACATCGTTACAGTAAATTTTTGTTACACTTTATAAGAATCATAGTACCTGCTTAAGCGTCTAGGTTTTGGATTTTATACGGCAGATTTCATCAGACTAAGGTATATAAGTAGATTAATGTAGTTAACTTTCTGATCAGTGAAGATTTTATATTGTTATTATGATCAATCTTTGTGATTATTCAAGGTAGGATATATGTAGAGTGCAATATTATACTGAACTAGTAACATTTTACTATAATACGAGTACTTGAACATCTTGTTGGATAACAACACACTATCATTTGTGCCAGCACAATTTGCAGCCGAGTACAAACTCCGCTGCACCAATTTCGACGCTTGAATCACCACAACACACCTGCCCAACATCTGATTCATTTGTCCAACCGTACACACTATTGTCAAGAGACTCGTAATTTTACTCCAAACGAATCATTACACACGGATTTCTTAAACAAAATAGTGTACCTAGTTTATTTTCAAGTGTGTGTTTTATTTAAAAAATAATTTACACGATAGTTGATCATCTGTTTTGCGACGGTAATAAAGCAATGTGGGAATATGTTAACCTGATTAAAGCTCAGTTCAAGTTCGACTTAATAAAAATACAAACTACCCGTAATAAAATACGTAGCTACTATTATACGGTATCCTTTAACCACTACTTTTACCCATTACCATAAAGAAAGTTATAGCGTAAGCTAGGATAGCCAGCTAAATGAATATTCTAGACGTCATCCACAGTCTAAGCTAATTACCCGCATAAACGAAGAACTATAAAGTTCAATTTTCTTACGTGGCGTAAGCGAGCAGATTAAATTGTTTTTTTTTGCTCTGACTTTATATACTATATGTCAAAGGCGAATTCTTAATCACATGGGTACTTTAGAATGAGATCATAGAATGGAAAATTTTGTATGCATGCTTTCCAAATACTGATTTTTATTACACTATGCGTTATAATAAAAATTTTAGCTTCATTAGAAAATCTAGTGCACAAAGCAAAACATTATGAGCATTGTTAAGGATTATAACTAAATCCGTCAATGAACAATACTAAGACCGAACAGCTCAAAGGATTAGTCAGTTTAAATGGAGTTAACCTAAGCGCAACTGTCACAAAACAGATAACAGATAGACTGTCTGAAGTAACGATATTATTATAGCTCGATTAATCTGCAATGTTCTACTAAGACCCTTTGGGGATGGTGATATACCTATGTATGTTGGTCCAAATACAAAATGTTGTCTGGAAAAAAATGAAATACGAGTGCGAGTCACAAAAAGACGTGATTTCTCAAACTTAAATATGATATATTGTATTTAGATGATGAAAGAATAACAAAATAGTTATACAATGCAATGTATATGGATATACCTAGGTGCCGAGGGAGACCGAGACTTTCCTACCGTGGCCAAATAGGTCTCTATTTCTAAAATTCTCATACTGAAATTAACTGCTATCAGTAAGTGGACAAATTCCTACTAACAGTAAACGTAATTGTAATCTTAATGCTATGATGCCGATAAAGGTTCGTGGTAGATGGTCAAGGTGCCACAATAAAAAAACTTTACCTGATATATACATATAACATTTAATAAAATTTGCGAAATATTGTACAGAGCTGTATTACTTTAACTATAAGTCCAAGTAGGAACTAGTTTGTCTTATAACTGAATTAAACAAAACTGTTTATCTTTGTCTCTTACAATATTAACTGTAGATACATAGTTCAGTAATGTATTACCGCCCGATTCAATATTGAGTCCCACTTCCGGGCCTACACCCTCGTTCAATTAAGAATTGTAAATCCGCCGCACTGTTCCACAGTTTAACACACGAACACAATTAATAGAATATTGACATGCTTAGTATTTTGTTTTCTTCTTTCTTCTTAGGTTTGTTAATATACAATAATAAAACTGCATAGATGTTATAATGTTTTGGAGATAACTATGCCCCCGAAGGTACATTCGTACCTACGTTGCAAGCGAGAGTGTCGAGTAATCTACGTTATTTTAAATTGCCACTTACTCTACAAGGCTCAGACAGTAGGTACCTATATTTATATATAGGTCAGCCTCTGAACTTAGTTTTAGTGATGTGGTAAATTTGATAGCTCCCTGGGGTCAAGTTAAGGCAAGATAATTGCCTCACCAACATAAATTAAAGCTTAAACTCTAGCCTTTAATTTATGTCGCCATGAATGATTTCAATATGTGGAATGAATATTACTTTAATCTGTGGAGTGAAAATAATAGGGAGATATTATGCAAGTATGTAAATTATGTGTAATTACGCAAATTCTTTTATTTACAGGATCATAATATTTCCCACATAATTTTTTGCCGGTTTGTTCAACTCAGTAAGCTGCCAAATCGACAATTATCAGATAAACCTTTAAATGAGAGCCAATCAAAAACAACCCATTTCTTTTCCGCATTCACGATGTCTATTAACCCAAAACGCTTTGACCTAGACTTACGCTTGCGCTTGAAATATACAACTACCTACACATTTGTAGGAAAGCTATCAAGCGGCCGTTAGCGTAGAAACCTGTTAAAGACCGTTCCAGAGTGGGTAGGTACTGAAATCACTTTTATTTATTTATTATGTTATAGAAATAGCAAGTGATCATGTATGTTGTCTGAAAATGACACTAAACTCAGAGACATTACAACTTTACAACCAAATCGTAAAAAAGATTAAAGTTATAACAGCAATACATTCACAAACTATTTAACGATACAAGTAGGTTCAGGACTTCTGTTGCTGCATTTGTAGTATGCTCAGATGGTTGACTTCCCGAAAAGTATATCTACTAATAAAGTTAGAATCTGAAATTAAGAACACTAAACTATTAGGGTCATACATGGACTCAATCAAAAGAAAACACTTTTTTAAATGAGAAATACATAATATAATTTAATATAAGTATCACTTCCACGTTTTCTCTATTAAAACACTTGCATTATTAATTTTCTAATATCAAATATTCTTTAACACGTATCGTATCCTGAATTATTTTAAAATTGCCGTCTACAATTATGTAAACTTTAGCCTTTTACAAAGATTCTGATGCTGTTCTCAGAAAAAATGCAGACCAAAACTACATTAATAAAGCTGGTAAGCATTTGGTAGTAAAACAAAATAATGGGCTTAATGCCATTCTCTCCGAATTAGTCTGAAAATTTCGTGTCAAATTGAATTTTCATTTCTCGCTGGTATCATTTTACACGGAACCCTTTTATGCTTTTGGGAAGTTTAAAAGCTTGCAATAAATTTGTAAATAGAGTTACGCGAATTTGTAACCGTTTTTCGTAATGAAATTTTGTTTTAACCGCTATAGTGAAATGGAAGTACGTCGCGTCAAGTACGTATAGGTATTCGGAGGCTGATAATCGTTCAGTATATGAATGATCGATCGGCAATCTGTATATTTGTGTCGACCTGCGTCAACACAAGTGACAGCAAAAAGACGTGGCCACGTTACTGGCTTTTAATAGCTCAGAACGGAGCTGACTCACGCAGCATTTCGTTAATCGAAGGTTAAATATAACAACAACATTGCGTTACGTTGCTTTTAACTATTGCTATGATGTAACGTGTACTTATGTGTATACGTAAATATTCCTCGTGGCTTGGGCTCCTTTAAAGCAGATTTTAGAGCTAAAATGTTAGTAAACAAGTTAGTATGAAAAACTTTATATTGAAGACCATTTTGAAGGGTTTCCTATTTTTCATATAATAATAACTCTTATATGAAAAATAGGAAACCCTTCAATAAATGACATAAACTTCCTAAGCAAATGATTTCTCAAAAATAATAATAATATCTTGGGACAGCCTCAAACACCTACATCTGATCCAAAACTAGACGGAGCCTATACTGTGGTAACCACACAGCTGATTACTACAACCAAATAAGCTCGTCACACAAAAATTTGTCCAGGTTGGGCATCGAACCCACGACGTCTGTTTAGCAGTCAGGATGTCTAAGTTGTTGACTAAGGGGTCAGTCCAATAATAATAAGTCAATCTTAAGATGTATAGAAATGAGCTCCGATAAAACTAAATACCTACCTACCCAAATTTCTCTGTAAGTTGAATGGTAACTTCCTCCAATTATAGCTCAAGTAGGGCCACTCGATTCCTAAACATTTTATTGGTTGGAATAGAACGGATTCGTGAAGGGTCTGTTAGGGAACTGAGTTTACCCATCGCTCGTTACCCAGAACAATACAAGATCTTTATCATTAAATATTTCATTGAGGTTCTGTTGGAATTGTTATGACCTAATTTCATTAAATATTAGTAATAATAGTTAATCACGAAATAGTGTTTATTTACAAAAAGATTGATAATTGATATTTTGACGTGTACTTACGTACCTACTTTTCTAAGCAACTCGTTCGGCAGCGTTTGAAAACCGGATTCAAATTTAATAATATGTTCCTATAATTTAAATATTTTACGGTTAGTTTAACTGAAAGATTCAAGAACAGCGATGAAAATCAGTATAAGTTTTGATTATATAAAGTATTTACGATTATAAACACAGCTGGATTGTGTCAGTAGGTCAGTTTTTCTTTGGCCACTGGATAGGCTCTACGATTTAATACGTGCAAAGACAGTGGGGAGAATGGAGTTTGCGGAAAGGTGGTTTGGCATTTTAATTTATACGCGGCGCTCATACTATACTGTGCTATTGCGTTTACGTTGTACATACTCCTTGTCCAAGCGACCAATTTTAACGAACATAAAAGATACAACATGTCTATGTAATGCTACTAAAATCTACGGGTAAAAATTGCATTGTGCTAAATTTTCAAAGCGATTTACTTAATGTCGTTTTTACAGTAATTATCAATGGCTTACAACCCTTACGTCAGGCCCTCGACGTGTTTACTTAAAATGTTACGATACACGGAGAAATACCTAACCGAAATAATTGAGCGTATAGAGATTTTTTGCGTTGTTTTCGAGGGTAAGTTAAATCTGATCGTTTATTTTGGGTGGTATATAAACCAATCAATTTAGCATGTGTCTAGTGCAACAGAGTTGGCGGTGAAACAGCTTGGCAGCTAGATTAATACGAAGCGCCTTTTCAATGCCACGTTATTACGCCTGCGATAGCGGTGAGAGCACCGTCATTTGTTTTATTTCAATATTTAGGCTAATAGAAGGATATGATATGACGTCGGGGTATAATATCATTTGGGATATTCCAATGTAGTGCTTCCTATCAAAATGGCATAACAGTGACATCGTAATGGATTAGGTTTAAATAATGATATGAACCACGGACTTTACAACATTATGTGCGTTTTTAACATTTTAATATTAATTGTTATAACTTTGAAGGACAAGGAAGTGAGGAAACCTTAGAATTCTTTGTGATGTTTTTCTAAGGCAGCCGAAATCTACGGTTGGAAACTTGACCAGCGTTATACCGTGGCCTTACTCTTCTAATTCGAGCCATATGCGTCAGTGAACATATAAAATCATTAGTGATGATGAAGGTAAAGATGAACACGATGATGAAGATGAAAATGACGACGACAACAATGATGATGATGATCACGACGCAATAATTATTTCCTATTAAAATTTCTAAAGTTATGTCGAACAGTTTTGTCAGAATATTGTATATATTATGTATTATGACAATAGAGACAGTATCAAATGAGCAGCCAGCATTCATAAGTAGAAAAAGTAAATTAATATCGTGGCACAACTTATCATCTTATCTCAAACTAAGCAGGGCCTTGATTTAGTATAGTAACCAGACAGCTGATAATCATATGCTTCATTTAGATTAATAATTACATACTGCTATAACGTTACATCCAGATGCAGAATAAACTTTAAATATATTGCTAGGGTGGACATCGAATCCCCAACAGGCGACACAGCTGTCATTTCCACTAAGCCCACGGGCCACTCCAATATTTGAAAATGTACTTAGACAAATTTCCAAGCCATTATAAATTTAACCTTCAAGTAACTTTTCAAATTTGCTAAAATTGCCATTAATAAGGCATGAATTTAATAGGTAATATGGTCCGTAGTTAAAGTATAATTTTCAAATAATATCCGAAAGAGTTGTAATTTGTTGGAAAAACGTAATTTGGAGTTTCATATACCCAGCTTCTCCGTTCTATCTCAAGATAAAAAAAACAAGTCACACACATGTGGGCCTCCAGTTTTGTATGTTATCTTAATTACAGGTATTGGACCCATCGAAGCTGGAAGCGATTCAACCTAGTCGTAGCTCTGAGTCGAGGCAGACCAGACTGATTCTAGATAATTTTATATTTATTTTGCTACTTATATACCAAATTGCAAATAAATGCAGAAACATCAAGTCTTGTTTTAAACGATCAACTCGTACAAGTACTGCCTATAGGCTGATTTAAGAAAAAAATAACACAGCCTAAAATTAGTTCCATTAATGCCAAAAAAGTAACTAAATATAATATATACGAGTATATAAATATACCAAATATATATATATATATATATGTGCGTGTGTGTGTGTGTGTGTATATATATATATATATTAATATATGTATATAAATAATATTATGGTTATAGAATCATACTTTATATTATATTAATTTGGTCGTGCTTAATTTTGTTATGCTGTTACATGCTGTTAAGGACATGACATCACAATAAAGTGGTACAAATGGAATATCTGAAAAGTGATTTGTATATCCATTCCGAGCGTGCTCCAATACCGCTCAGTATATAGTTCAGTCGGTTTTAATTCTTGAAACGCGAAGAATCCCGAGATGCGGCACACATGTGGCGCACATGGAACTGTAATTGGGTCGATGTGCGGGATCAGCGTATGTAAACATCGACGTTACATTCATTCAAAACGTATTCATTCGCAACGGGAAATCTTAAATATTTATCGTGGATTTTTACAATTCCCATTGCGTTCCATATATCGCAAAAGTTTTAGAAATAACCGTTAGTGACCTAACATTCTCTACGGTAATCAGCTAGTGGTTCGATTATCACATTCTTTAAATCCGAATATACAAATCGTGCATAGTCGGTGCCTTCACAATCAATCATCCACCATCTTTCCACAAATATAATTATAATTATACCTTTATTGAAACAAATTAGTTGTTAAATCGAGAATTACCTTTAATAGTATTTCATTAAGAACTATAACATTATATTCGAACGCCAGATTTTTATTCTCATTTACTTTTATCGGCGAAAGTACTCGAACAGTATAAACACAAAGGGACCATCAATAATCCTACAAAAGTTTCCATAACGAACTTAACATTGTTCGGTCGGTTCATTTTGATTCATTACGAGAGTTCTTTGTTGTAGCACACCTTCGGGCCAATATTAACCAGCATTGAGGTAACTAGCGGCCTGCTGTTTCATTTACTTCACAGGCAATTGAACATTGTGGTCTTTTTAATTGAATTAAAGAAAGAAAATTCAGTTGTGACCTTGTTTTTTTAAATTTTAAATAGATTTTAGGTGTTCCTTCCATAAGAAACTCTAGAATATGGGTATTAGAAAAGAGTTGAAATTTCGAACGTCAAACAAATAATGTACTTAAGCCTATACCGATAACACATTTCTTTACTTCTATATATTATTTGCCATAATTTTCATTTAAAATTCCTTGCTAATTTTATTTTTCTAACCACCTTTATTTATTTGTATGGATGCGATCACCACGTGCAGTAAATGATTAGAAAACGTTTCTACCAATAATATACGACCCTACATTGTTTCGGGCATCCATCTTGTAGTCGATTGCAAAGCGTGCAGAATAAAGCGCATACGGTCACGCGTTTGTTCGGCGCTAAATTTATTACACATCATGCAACACTTTGTACACGTATTCTATCAGAATTTACCCACATGCGGTATTTCATAGGATCCTA
Organism: Agara michaeli; assembly: GCA_018245675.1. NCBI lineage: Eukaryota > Metazoa > Arthropoda > Insecta > Lepidoptera > Hesperiidae > Agara > Agara michaeli. The sequence continues at coordinate 26,794 of DWDX01000131.1, read as the reverse complement.
TTCGAATTTAGTAAGTTTTATTTTACAAATAAGTATTTCATCCTATCATCCTATTTCAAATGTTTAATGTAGGTTAAATACAGCTATACCGTACCTAATAAAAATTTGAATAATTTTCAAACATCAGTGCTGCAAATTGTTACAAAATCAATATGTACATTATAACTCACTAAGTTTAATGAAATTCTGCGATATTTATTTCAAATATGTACACAGATAGTATGTACCTAACTACGCAATGTGCCGACGGCTGCAAAAATCGAAAAAAATTGTGCTAACGGGCACCCGTTCGTTCAGCGCACGATTTATCGCCGACGTGCTACTAAATGCATATTGTAATAAAATTGCTCACATACTTTACTGCACGGCTTCCCTCTAACAGTATTTTCACCAGCTCCTTTAATATCAGTCACTTTGAATTACTCTTACTATAGTAGCCTTATTAATTATGGTTTGTTTAAAATAAACTTTTCATTTAAAAGGAAATTGATTGCCTACCTTAAATATGTACTTATATATATAAAGTATAAATACTAATTTTGAAATATTACGTTTAACCTAGAGGAAAATAAAAACTCACAGACAACAACATTTTTACTATACTACATATTGGAAAACAAAGCTACCGGCGTGCCTGTTTCATTTCTTATGTCAGTCTGTATAGTTTTAGAAGCATATTTGCTAGGACATTATTTAATTTATATTAAAAAATTGATTCTTTAATCCGATTGTTTCGTGCAATCGGCGCTACTGCACTTTCGCATAGCGTTAAAGATAACAAACATCTTAAAAAATGAAATATAAAGTACTAGTACAAGTTAATTTGTGTTTTCTATACTTTACCTAGTCTTGCCTTGTCACCATAAGCACAAATCCACAAATTGTGGCTCCAACGGGAACAGTTTCGTTCTGTTTACGACTTCTGAACGTCGTGTGGTAAATATGAAATATAATAATAATACGCTATGTAGGTAAACCTATAAAAATGTTCATATGTGATAATTAGATATTAGTATTGCCTTTTCTTTCATTGTCAACAATAAAATTATATTTCACTCCACTTTTTAATATCAATCCAAAAATTATTTGGATGACTGAAACCTACCTGTCACTGTTAGTATGTAGTACTAACTACATCTGAGTACATTTTTACTCTTAATCGTTGACGATCTACCACTGTGAATGATTGATAGCGCTAGTCTTACTGTTTAACAATATTAATTTGATCATTCATCTCAGAACTAGGTGTAAAGTGCACAAAATGTACTGCGGACGGGCACGAGATTGTCGGGGGCACGATTTATAGCGACGGTATCATTAAATGCATATCCGGCTCGAATGCTCACGTGGTCGACTCGTTCTTCCTATAGCCGTATAAAACTTTACATTTTTCTTGGCAAATGAATTGACACACTAAATTATTTCTTTAGTTGTGGATAACATTATTGATATAATAGGTACAGTCGAACCAGGTCCCTTACCAAATATCTTGCAGACCCGAGCTGAACCCTTTCGTTGACACTCACTCTCTTCATTCATACTGGCCAGTTTCGGGGACTTTTATCTCTCCCCCCTCTCCCATAAGATTATCAATCGTCAATAGTAATAGTTAATAGCTCATTTTAAAATATCGACGCGACTCCCAAACTAAAATTACTTTAGAGGCAGTCATTTTATGTTATATTCCAAATTGAACTTACGGCTTGCTGCAAAAGTTCACGGTTTATGGATCGATAATATGCTGACTTGTAATTTTGTATGGATATTTTATTTATTAATGGCTACCTAACCATTAGTACTATTATAAGTAAAATAAGGGTTTAAAGTTTTTAATCGAGATTGGCCTTAGCTCTGCGTAGTATTAATTTACTACAATAAAAAAATAATTCTTCGTAAAACAAACATCAAAGAGATTTTAATTGCTATATACAGTTCTTGAGGGTGTAAAATTGCGATCAAAATGGTTTAGCATGAAAAATATAAATTCCGAGTCCGTTTTAGCGTATCTCTCCAAAGTTGGCTGGCAAAGTGCCTTCTCCTGTTTATCCTTATCCTATTTTCAATGGAAGCTTATACATATAACCTCATTATTTTGAGCAAAAATATGTCACTGTAAGCCATAAGTACTTATATGCAACTCGAAAGGCTTAAATAATACGTACGTTACTTTTCCTGGAGAATTACAATTGGTATTTTTTGTGGTTTTATTAACATTTTAAAAATGAATTTTACAATGTTAGTTAAACTATTTTTAGTCCCTGTTGAACCATGTGATTTTCTTTGAATAGAAGAAAATTGCTCTACATTGTCTTTAATTTTTTGCATTTTGGTGTCTATATCGAATAACATAAGATAATGTATCCGGGTAAAAATGTACGAAATATGAATGTGCCAAAATGTTATTAAACGTGTTTTCCACAAACATAACCCATACTTGTACTCAGCTTTCTTAGACAACTACATATAATGTCATATACATTATATTATCGTAAGTACCAATAGTATATACTATTTGGGACTTGAGACAATTCTCCAGATAGAGACAATAGAGCTGTATTGCCTTTCCCATATCACACGCGGAGACAGTGTGTCAATGAGATAATGTTTGGGCTTTTTCTCTACATTTTCCTTCACTCGGAGATCGCGTACCTTTATATTAAAATCTTCATACAAGTGTCAGAGATCAAAACTTCAAAGGAGAGTTTTGTAATGTAAGCCGAGCTCCGCATATTAAACTTAACGAAAAAGACGTACCTAAATTAAAATTTTATCGCATAATTTATTTCATTTTCTCATCTGATTTCAACCGATAAATTAGCTATTAGCTTATTCTTGATAAATCTTTTTAGGAATACCTAGCATTGTTCATAAGAGTGTGGTTTATAAATAAGTATACGTAAACATTATAAAATGAAAATCTCTCTTTTATTAATCTAACTTCAATCTAGTGCTCTACAGCTACTTCTAGATATGAGTATTGCGACAGACTGTAGTAGGTAAAGCCCAGTGTCATTAAGCGAACTATTTTGGAAACAAAAAACAATTTGAAACGATGTTTTATTCGCGCGCAAAATTTCAAGAAGTGTAATCATAAAACAAAAATAAAAGCACAATAATTTAGCCATCCATTGCAAGTACCCAGGCCCTTACAATTGCGGCAATTTCGCTGAAAGCGGGCAAACTCGTATAAACGCTACACGCAACATAGTAATTACATAAACGTGTGCACAATTACACTCGTAATGGCCAGAGATGACTTAATGATATGTGCGAGATACAATCATATCTGCTGAACGTTACGTAATATTTTTTCATGAATTCAGGGATTTTTAACGCGTATTCATGTTTAATGTCGGGGTTGTGTCAATTAGTGAAACATTGTAAACGCAATTAACAGTAGTAGCAATTAGAAGTAAACTTACAAATATTTGAAAAACGATCGTATTCTAAAAATCTGTCCTGTAAAAACCTGTATTCCTTTCGATGCCAAGTTCATACAATAAACCAATCTATATTGCTATATAACCGTTACCATAATCATTATTATCTTTCATAACTGATCTTTTCTAACTGATACAGTATTTATTCCATCTAAATAAACGGGTTTATTATCTCAAGAATTTAAGACACATTTCCAGGTTACACTATGCAATTTAGTTAACATAATTAATGCAGTTAAAATAATTAATGATGATTAATTAGGTCTAAAATGGTAAAAGGTTCATTGATATGATATTACACGATATTGCTTGGTTATATGGGTAAATACGTAATATCCCAGTTACAGTAATACAGAATGTTAATATGGGTGTTATCGTTAAGCGTTACCGCGATAGCTCAGGGGTGATGAGGGTTGAGATTCGTACCACGTTTTCCGCAAAGCGCACGCCAATTATTGTGATATTCAGAGCTTCAATATATTCTATCAACACTTTCATTACCCGTTTTACCTTTTAGTTAATACTATAACTATTATGACCTTATTCTTAGACCTTTTCACGGTAGATAAAATGGGTTGCTCATTTTCAACGTGAAATAATATCCATGGACTGTAGAGATACTCTATTTAAAATAAAATGTAGTTGTAAACTAGCTTCAAAAGAAGTTGGGATTTGCTAAGTAAAGTACTCGGGTATCTACTTCTAGTCGGGACGGACACTGCTGCGTTACAAAACGCAAGTTCGACTTTAAATAGAGTATCGCAAACACCTTTAAAATAAGGCTCTGTGCTTTCAAGAGTTCTTTGCTTCTCTCATTAAAGAACTAGCGCAACTTAGAATTTCAATTTCTTAAGCTGTTCAGAGCATGCAATTATTATCTCAATGTATCTCGGCAATTTTATATCCCATAATTCTCTCGGAGACTGTCTCAGAGACTACATTATTGCCTTTGATGGAGAACATGGATTTGATGTACGAGTAATTGTATCGTTAAACACTATACTGTATCTACTATGGTATAAGTCATTCGCTTCTGAAGGCTAGTGATTCTTAATAATGCTCAGTTTGGACTATTATTCGAGTGTATTAAATTCATAGTTATGCATATACATATATAAACTCGACTTATAGACATATTATACGAAAAAATGACAAGAACTATTATGACTATGGACGCAATAATATGCTTAAAAATGTATGGCATGTTATATGTCTTATAAAACTCTCATCTATTGTTATTAAATAATGTATTCATAATATTGATAATAGTAATTGTTATAGATATAATAAACGTAAATTTTACGATGAAATATAACATTTTGCTATCAGTACATACGTTAATTTAACAGTGGGCATATTAATTCAATAATGTATGCGTTACACAACGAGCCTCTTTATAATAATTCTCCTTATTCTCATCGATAAAGGCTGGCTTTGTTATAATTACGATGATGACGGGTCATTGACCGCTACCATAATATTATTATCGTTTTACCAAACAATATGCCCTTTGACACAGCTAAGTTGCGGTGGGACTCACGAGCCATCTGTTAGCAATTATGATTGTAATTGCTTGCAATACTGCACACCGCGTTGTCCGTTATAGTTGTGTTTAACTAGTACAGCCATTTGCTTGCAGCTTGCTGTTCGCTGGGCGACTGTATTTCAGTTAAATGTTGTTCGAAATTAATATGGTCTTACTATGTTTTAATAAATTTATTTTATCTATCAAACAGCAGTATAAGCTGTGTAATGTGTAAAAATATTAATGATTCGATATTTAATAGTATTTACCTTAATTATTTCATGTGTATAGCTGCTGTGATGGAAAATAAATTAATCATTTCCACGAGTGTCATCAGAATTCAATTTAAATTTGATTCCCAAGTATATAATTCTAAACAAACTGACATAAAATCTTTCACTTTCGTAATTAATGTGGATTAACGGTGTTCGTTAATTTGATTCTCTTCACGGGGGCTGTAATTCCCAAATTACATTTCCGTAATTTGGGAGTGCGAGTATTATAATCTGTAGACATAAAGCTTGACAGCTCCGAGGGTGCGGCACTCTGGGGAAGGAGCCCTGGACATTATCGGTTTATTGTTTACATGCCAATGCTTCAATAACAGAATCTAATAAGAGTGCCGCCCATAATAATAACAACTATTATGTAGATACTTAGAAAGGCTTAGATCTAAATTTAATTCTAACAATAATTAAGAATATACATGTAGTATATCTCTTAAACTTCATTAACATGATTCTTAAATTAAAAGGCCCTTAGCGCTTTCATATTAGCATACCTAATATACCTGCATTCGTCTGCCGGCTATAAATATATCCATGGGTAATGTAGGATAAAAGAAACTCAATGTCAGTATTTTGTGCATCAATAACGTACTAGCACATAAACAAACAATGGAAAATAAACAACCGTTATAAATATTCTCCTGACTGCATACATATAATTATCGAACTGATATCGATGCAAGATAATACAAGCCTAATTAATCTTTACTTAAGTATATTTTCAAAGATATCTATTATTAAAATGAGAAAAATGTACAATGTCGTAGCAAGTATATAACAAGAACCCTGCTCTACAATTTTCTCTAATCCTACCTTGTATTTCGCTTTACTTTTTCTATCTAAAACTCGTTGAACATTTGCAGCGCATTGCACTGAGGACAGTGAATGAACAACATTTTCAGTCAGTCTTTTTACATTGAAATTTCTCGCGTGGGGCATGGAACAAAATAGTGAGCGCTTTCAATGCACGCAACATTGGCGATTTTTAATGGATCGTGCGTTATAGTGTTTCGTTACAAAGGCCCCGTCTATCGGTAACTGTTGGACCACTATATTCATCACTGGAAAATCTGAATGTATATATAGATAAATAAAAGCAGGTAGTTCGTGCTCCGCCTAAGTCATCGATATCAGAATTTCTGAAAGAGTCCTAGTGTCAAAACGCGTTTTTCTGGTAATAACATCAAATTTGCCGGATTCAGAATAAAATGAAACATTTATAAAGTACAATAATATTATCACAAAGTAATGTCTGTAAAGCGACTCTGAAAAGGGTTGGGCGTCGATAGATAGGAGGGTAACTACCAACGTCTTTGCCAGATCGTAAAACCATCGCTGCGGACCCTACTTATCGTGATCTCTCCGTAAATTTCAATTTAAAATGACACGTTCTATGAATCTAGTTTCTCTTAGAGAGCAAATCTTTTAGAGAGAAAAATGTCTATGAGATTTGAAGAAGAAAAACGAAATCACCATAAATTATTATCCCAACTCACTGACAAAAAAATGTAAAAATGAAAATGATAAAACTCTATTAAAATATCATTTTCCATTTACTTCTTTCTACTTTTAAAGTAATTTTATGGCTTACCAAACGTAATCGAGTGCGATTGAAACCCCCAACGTTTACAATTTGATTCCGACCCGCATTGTAAGGATTCTTTGATATAGTAATTTCAGATGAAAATAGAATCGCAAACAAATTCTCAATACCCACGAAGCTTACGTAGATACCGACAGCATGTACATTGTACAGCCTGTGTTTATTAAATATACCACCTATCTTTTACCACATAAACGTTGGGGACGTTTATGTGGTAAAATGGCAAGTTTAAACTTTATCAGTTATAAAGTTTAAACTTGTCATTTTCATCATAGTCATCAGACTGGGACTAAATAAGTAATGATTTTTTGCGTACTACCTATATCTAAAACTATCCTAAACGAATTCAATGCGGTTATAATGCATACGCCTCATGCATGGCGATGTATTCTTATTTATTCTACAAATAAATCTTTCCTCATTATATTATGACACCTGTATAATGTATATGATAACGTTTCTTACGAATCTGTATAAGTAAGTACAGAAAATTCACCAGGTATCATAACGAAAAAGCGTTAACCTCGACACATTTTTCTTACATAAACTGTTTATAAAATTTAGCAAACCTGTCTGTGGGGAATATTTTTGTATTTGTATTTTGCAGCCATCATGTGGTAGACGTGCGGTGAGATAGCGTTTTTATTTCCTGCTATGAATTATGCTAATATAAACAATCACTGCACAATATGGACGTGGACGTGTATACCTATCTAATATGAAAGTGGCCTATGGATAAAACAGTATATTGATTGTATAGTCGAACCTCCGAACACTTATAGACTATAAAGAGTAAATAGGGAAATCTAAGTAGGTATAACACTGTTCTTGTGCTTTAGACGTCTTTATACTATGGATGTCTGCCACCAAGATTTTACGTAACAATAGCGAATATTATTCAGTCCCTTAAGACTAAGATAATAATAAGAATCAAAGCGCTCGTAGCTGTAACGCGGCTGGAAATCTCACGTACTCGTATTGACCCTCCATTAGAGGAAAAGAATCCACAATTCCTACGAAGCGAAGTTTTTAAAAATGGCCGTAGATGGTACCGTTTACGGTCTTTTTTTCTCGTCCTTTATAAAATTCGTATTCCGCCAGCAGAATGCCCGATTTTTTCCGGAATCGTTTAACCATTTAACGATGATTTGTCTACCGATCTCGATTAATCAATTTCTCATTTTCGTGTTGAGTCTGACCATCTGTTGGCACGACCGATTAACGACTTATCGTACTTTCCTAACTTTAGGCGATCAGTCAATAATATATTGGTTTTGTCGAGGTTCTTGGGTATGTTTGATATATTCTCATATGATTCAGCTGTAATCAACACATGTTTACTTGGAACACATATATTATTTCTTACGTAACTTGGCAAGCTTTTGAAGACTGTTTGTGAAAGATTGATTGCGAAATGGTATCCGAGGAATAGAGTTATTCTGCCTACGCGCATATTTGAAAGATTACTGTACTGAGGTTTGGGTTAACTAAAATAGTTAATGAATCACGTAGTTGATTGTATTAACACCGTAATTATATAGTTCACAAGGAGTGAATGTAATTTTTTAATTAATTATTTAGTTTGTGTTGTGTCATGTAATAGGTCGTACAAATCAGATCAGATTTACGAGTCATATTCAACACTCTTTTCACGATATTATTTGTGCGAAGAGAGAAAAGAGAACCTTTATAGTTTTAGTATAATAATTAGATAGAAGACGAATACAGAAATGTACCAACTACACATAAATAAAGTCATTAGCGTACATTGCGCCGATGCCAAATTAGTAGGTAAGTAGGCATTATCATAAACTCCGCTTCCAAATAAGGCGTTAAATATATTAAGGGACTACAGGCAATACCATAAAGTTAGAAAAGAAGGCTGAAAATTTTAACTGCAGCTTGGAACGTTTAATTGTTTGGTTTCGAAATAACTTGGGAACGCACTGTTATAGGATTTAAATAGAATAGTAACTACGATAATTAAAATTCAAAGAATACCTAATAGAATACAGACCTCGACACTTTTTCTCTTCTTATTTTAGTTCAGGTAAATAGTTTAATTCAATGTGTCTAATAATTAGGTCTATTGAGTAAAAGAATGTCGAAGGATCAACCCAATGAAGACCTTTGCTTATCGAGTGGCACTCAAAGACAGACTTAGATACCTATTTATAAAAGATGGCGATGCAAAATATTGACATTGGTTTGCAGTCATAAGAGATACTTCGGTAAAAACGATCCTTATTAAAATCCGCACAGCGTAAACAAATCTTTCGACGACAACAACACAATTTTATCGCTTAAGTAAGCTAATCCCTGACTTCTAAGCTTTTGATGCGGATTAATGACGACGGATGTTACACCACTACCTTAGTTGCATACGACACGATTGTTCCTGAAATTATTTAAAGTATGTTTTTACCTTCATTAAATGTCTATTAAACACGGTTAATGTAATAAAGATTTGCACTTTCTATTAAATACAAAGTTATTTATGAAAAATCATAATAACTTTACTAATTTACTTAGATACGTAAAACATTTCGATATAAATGACAATGATAATAGAGGAGGTACCTGTTATCCAAACATATATTGTAAACCCAAATATGGAGCAGGTTGTCTGCAGAAACCGGTAAGTAAAGGAAAAATTAGACTAGACGTAGGTGAACTATGGTTAATTCCAAACAATTTGAAATCTCAATTTATCTGAATAATGATAGTATGCCAATGGATTAAAAATCAAACTCACTTAGGTATAGATGCGTATATTAAGTGAATCATGACGTATAACTAACCTAATTACTCATGCTTAGTTACTTAGTATAAACAGTTAAAGCAATAGGTAAATTCCGTAAATTGAAATCAGCCGTATTGTATTCACAAGGATATTATGGTTTGTTTATCAAAATTCTAGTAATACTGCGATATGAGGTTAAGTGCAGAACAGTGCCATTTTTGAGACCCAATTAAAATTTGGAACACCGCTGTACTATAATCGTATTATATACTCGCTAGTACTTATACCTATAGTTGAAACAGCTTCGCACGGATTTTCCGGGAAAAACAGTACGAGGTTTATAGTAGGTACCCCGGCAAGCGAGGTTAAGGCGAAGATGAGAAAACAGTATTGAATCTCTATTCTATCAACTATTTTTTATTTAATGTGAAATGAAATTATGGGGTATTTTTTGACACAACAATCAAACGTGTACGTAGGCATGTCCACCAGCAGTTTGATAAGTGACTCTGCAGCCTAAGAATAAACGTGTTTATCGTGTAATGTTTTAACATGGTGGTCCATGGTTCCACTGCAGAAGCACCACAGCATTAACTACCTAGTTTATTGCGACATGAATGCATGTGGCGGCGAATACACCTGAACATTATATCTCTTTTTGATGCCGATAGGGATTAGATTCAAATGTCTTTTTAGGGACCTCTTAATCATTTCGTACTCATTTTGATCATACTTTTAAATTTTTACTTACTATTGACTATTGGAGAACTGTGTTCTTACTACAGCAGTAATGACGAACTATAAGCTTTACGTAGGTATTATGTAGCTACGGCTTAGTAAAATATTAAATATTATTTATAATTGATTTGCTGAAACGATACTCACCTATTACCTAGCTATATATAGATCGTATACATACGAGCACCGACTTGTACTTACTTTAAACACATTCAATGAATTTAATTAGATAGTGTCAGTTGCATCGAAAATATTGTTGAATAACAAATAAATTTATAAAATTGTACAACGGGGCACGTAGATGTACTTAGACGTTATAACAAATAAATACATTTTCTACATAAACTTTAAATACATAGTCTGTTGATTCAAAGTGTACAACAGTGGGAAACTTTGAAAGTTACTGTAAATAATTATATAGAAGGTCGATTTAAACAATGTAATGTGACATTTTTACAATTTTGCTTATATACTACTTAGAACAAATTTTATTTCTATAACTGATAGAAGACAAAAAAGTAATTAACTTAAAGTAGTTATCTTTTTTAAACATATTGTGTAATATTTTTAGGTAGGTACGTTTTTTATTCTTTTTAAAAGCTACTAAACAAAAATAAATAGCAAAAACTTAGCTCACCTTTGAAGTAATGTTTTATCCTCAAAGTTCCTGGTGGATTTTTAAGTTTGAATTGAAACTGTTATTACGGAACGTCAATTTTACACTGCACTCATTTTCATGCGATTGGGGTTTTAAAATGTAGTAAATTCATGTGTGTTATAGTTACAGCTGGAACCGGTACACGCGGCGGGATGAAACTACTACGCCTCTCCTCAATTCATGCCAGGCGTCTCACAGAATACACACGAGTTCGGATTGCGGAGCTCGCAGAAGCCGGCTACACAATCTGTTGTCTTTCAATACATAAACAAACTGGCCGACGTCCTGAAGCTAGCTCCGTATCGCATGCCACGGCACTACTATAAACGCGGCATCGCTCCCTATCGTTTTGAATGTGTGTGCCATTATCGACGATCCTGCAACTGTTATCTAACTTCTTTCGTACGAAAACTGTGTTCTTCTGACACCGACGAGCGCAAACGCGGCGTAAAAGATATTTCAGACATCGATAATAAAAGTTTTATAAACAAAACTATAAGAAAACTACATTGAATATGCCCGAGATTAGCGCTGGTGTGATGTATGCGTAAAGCTTCCGCGGCTGCGCTGTAGGCACGAACCGTGCGTCTTTTATTATTGGACCAATTTGTACACTGAGTCTTTGCAACAAAGTCGATTTGAAAACGCATTGTGCTCGCCCAGCGTACTGGGGCGCCGTAATGATGCGTCATATGAAATAAAACTCTACAGGTCACATCTTAAGAGCTCATTTCGATAATTTTACAAAACAAAATACTGCAAGCGTAAGAGGGGCGAGGTGATTGCAGTGAGGCGAACTCGCGACCCCTTATTCCGATTCTAGTTTGGGGTTCCGAAGCTATTCCAGAATGTTATAAACATAAATTAAGATCTGACTCTTTGCTCTTTGAAAAATTTTGCTTTAAATTCATAAGATTTGTAGGTAATTACCTGTCAGTGCTTACTGTTACTACTGTATTTTTAATAGGTACCTCCTTAATACACATGAATTATACATGAAACTGAAAAGAAGTCTGCTATATACAAAAGAAAAACCATTTCAAAATAACTCCGTGAAGGCATGTTGGAAATGAGCGGATTTCATTGGGGCTTTAATGAGGGCATTTTGAGACCACGTTGCTTACTGCAAATCAGTGATTTTGAAAAAATATTATCATTGTAAAAATATCATGTTGTTGTGGACACATGGGTAAACAGAGACTTGACCGCAACCGATTGAAAACATCGAGATATTTATGAAGTAGCGAGTATTTGGAATGGCACTATGTTTTGTGTCTGCAGATATTCTTTTATTAGTACCGAGTAAAATTTGAAAAAAACATTTTTTCCAAATAAACTAGTTTCCAAGCGATTAAGCTGCGGTTGTGACGTATTATCAGGTAGTAATTTTCAGGTATAGATAAATATTTTATGCAAATTAACATACCAAGCATTCAGTAGTGTTTTTAAGTAAAATATAGGTTTACATATTTTTTTATTACAAATTTCAAATTATGCAATTTAGAGGCAAAAAAAAACATGTTTCGAATTACCACACTTTATTACAATACATAATACATAGACAAGGTAGGTAATTGTTTATAAATTGACACACTTGGAATGTATGAAATTACATAAATGGCAGTCTGGTCAAGGATAATACAACATTTAATTTAGTCATTAACCTAGAAATACTTCAATCTTTATGCGGAATAAAACTATAAAACTACAACAACAATTGTTATTAAAATTTGTAGAATCGCCTTCACTGATATGATTAATATGACTTTACAACAGACATCAATACTTATTTATAAATTTTAAAAGTTCATACGAGCCAACAAAAATCACAGGAGCTTGGAAACACATCAAACCATATATTTCACTATCAAATACGATTATAAATATAACAAAACAGCTAAAGCTATTGCACAATAATATTGTTGAGCTTTGTATTCAATTTAAACGTTCAAAAGTACAAATCCTGGTTAACACAAAACGAGCCAAACGTAACAGGAACGTTACTTAGAAATGTTATCATTTTCTGTCCAACGGACAAAATCAAGCCGATAAATAAAAAAGTACTTAATGTTAATTGTCATTTGTGTTTAGAACATTATTCGTATTACAAACATAGCAATAATCGATTTAATTATTCATCTTCAGGTACATTATTGAGCTCTGTATGAGCGTGATAAAGTAATTAATATTTAAGGGTAGCCTTATAAGCTTAGAAAACATCGGCGGTAACGAGGAAAGACATTTGATGCTAATGACGAATTGTCATCCTTTATCTTATCTTTATCTATACGCGCTTTATTAATTACGTCGCGATAGATAAAATTAATCAATGAATTCACTAGTACCCGTTGCCTTGAACGATCATCCATCGGACTAGTGGACTCTATAAATTTCAAATCGTTTACATAATTAGCAAGTCAACCGGCTACAAGATATTAAGGTAACGATACACATAATACTGAGTGGTATTTATTTGTAAATCTAATATAGATAATTTTAATATTTCTTCTGTCGGTTTAAAAATAAATCTATTTAACTCACTATGCAATATTGCAGTATAAGTTATGTCCTCTACTTGTCATGGTTTGAACCGAGATAATAAATACAATAAAGCAAAAAACCCTTCATGGAAGATTAAATACTAAAAAATGCATTTCACCTTAAAACTAGAACAACATTGACTCTCGATTATTCGTGCATTTCAATACACACTAGTGCGTGGAAAAACCAAATCGATTAATCAACTTATAGTAACGCCGATCAAAACAATGATATTTTTGACTAGAGTAACATACCCTGCACCCTTTGTGAGGAACAAACCTACTATATGGTAAACAAAACTTTCTATGTTTACCTACCACAAACAATAAAATAATAGAAATATTGTTGACAACATTTTTTTTTACAGAAGAAACAGTCTTCAGCGATAAAAAAAAATGTTATCGTTCGTTCCATATGTTCTACTTTATTTACATACTTAGCACAAGTCTGGTAAGTTTTAATTACATATTTTTTTTCAAAACGCTACACAGTAAGAAGGGCCAAATTGATTTGCATTCCAGTGAAATCTTCAGTCCACAGTTGGAGCAACAATATTTCGGTTACTTCTGTTCATTGCACTTTTAAATATGCACTTATAATTGTATTTACTGCACTTATATGGATGTAGCGAGGTATGTACATTTCAACAAAAACTGACTTTGGGGAAACAAAAGAGTTATCTATTTTTATATCAATTATTAGTAATGAAACTTTAAAATAATTAAATATCATAAAATCAAAAATAAATGCTATAATCGTCTTTGTAACATTTTCATTCTACTAATTAAATATAATCTATTATGTTCCATATAATTACGATATAATCTCATTCAAAATAATTTTTTATACTATGACATTAGACAGTGACACTTATATTTTAATTAAGCAAAATGAAATAAATGTCAAATAGGGCGGAGTACATATTATAGGCTTCTTATTTGATAGTACCATAAAGTCACCACTACATTTATTCCAGTTATTCATTTATCCAATTCAACTGTCGCCATATAATTACTTGGACCCACAATTGCACACGCTTCGCCAAATTTGAATAACATATTTCCAAGTAACATTTTTTATCAAATAATATTTGGGTTCCATATATTTTCTAAAAGTATGTAACTATATTATATGAGGTATGTCATTATTAAAATTTCAGCTAAAAACCTATTCATATAAATAAGCAAGTATTCAAGTAGCAAATTGTATGTTAAATTATTTTGTACTGTAATTAATTAATATATTAATTAATGATATTCTCCATATTTTTGCACATTCAGACCTTTGTGCATTGTTTTGTTTATATTAAACATAAATATCTAAACATGTTTAATCTCAAATTTGTCGAACAATGGTTATTGTAATCAATATTTCCATTATGATACAAAGTATAGAAATGAAAATCAGTCTTATAATAGTGCAGCCCAATAAAGGAAATCACTTATTATAATTAATGAAATTTTTTTTGGTAAGTTAATAAAAATGAAGGATGAAATGAAGTCCTTCACGTTAATATTATTTTATTATAAATCCTTAATATCGACTGAAAATGTTACGGATAAAGTCAGTCGTCAAGTCGAATGTAAAAATTTGTGGAGGTATGACTTTAACATGAACAAAATTTCCTTTCCTGTTTAGCTGCAAGCTTTTGCAACGATTGTCGCCGCCTGCCCGACGCGCACAGCATCGCATATTCCACGGATGTTTCCATCCTGAAACAAAACAAAATCTTACTCAGTGCTTGAAACAGAAAGTTTTACAAACAATAAATATAGGTAGTTGAATCATTAAACTCGCCCAGCGCAGAGCCACCGTTACGCCTGTTTCTATCGTGATCTACATGAATACAGTATATAGAGGTCAACATCTCTGTCCTCATATTAAAATATACTCTTGGATTAATCTCACTAACAGTCCTTTTACCCAGTGAATACTAACCAATTTATAGGTTATTAAACTAGGATTTTGTTACTTATATTTGAAATATTTTAAAATGCACTACACAAACTTTTCCCAAATGTATTTAAGGTTTTTTAACGCATCTAAGATCAACGTAATAGTGAACATGGAAAAATAGTTATTGTAACATTTTTATCATTTAATTGTGGTTGAATAAGCTGGAACCTACGGACTTTGCTGCATGTCGAACGGTTCTGGTTGTTTATGCCCAAATTGTAACACTGCGTGAATATATAAAATACGATTTTTTTTATTACTTAATAAAATAAAATAAGAATTCAGTAGATACCACTGTCAGAACATTTTTTATTGTCAGTAGTCAACACTCAACACTTGCGAGTAATAATATGGTGGGCCATTTCGTATATGTGGCGGCTCTTTTTGCATAGCGAATACTACGAGGAGAGGGATACTGGTAACAAAGTTGGTAGATGAATATTAACGTATTGAAAAAATAAATGAAAAAGCATCTCTTACCGGAACATAATTCTATCAAGCAGAATTTCTATGGCTCGGTCTATGTTCTGTCCGGTTTTGGCACTGGTTTCTAGATATGCTAAGTTATAATTTTTCGCGAATTCTCGGGCACGATTTTGGTTCACCAGTCTCTTCTCCTGAAGGTCGCACTTGTGGCCACAGAGTACTATATCGGGGTCATCACTCAGACTATGAGTCTGAAACATTAATAAAGTACAGTAAATTAAATGATTCTGAAAACATGTAGCAGGTGGGATTCATAGAGAAAGTTCTTAGCTCAGCAGTTAAGGTCCCTAACCACTGGACGAACAGTCCATTATCTATTATACTATATAATACTCACTTTTAATTGTTCAATCCAATTCCTGACTTCCAAGAAGGATGCCTCATTAGTCAAATCAAACAGAAGAAGGAACCCCATTGCATCACGATAAAATGCTGTTGTCAGGCTTCTGAATCTGTGAAACATTTTTTATTACATAATAAGCTTGTGTTTGGTTGCGAGCTTACCTGATGATAAGCAAAATGCAGACAAAAATGAAGCATGTTTGAAGACAAAACTGCCTATGCACTCTTGTTTTGAATAATCCCAAGTTGTATGTAACAGGATAAACAGTTTATTTTTAAAATAATATTATTAACTAAAAATAAAAATATTCTAGTGAAAAATTCACAACATATAATGATTAGCAATAAATTAGCTTTAAAAAATTTTGTTTACATACAGATAATAAACAAGCAAACAGACCTCAGTCATAAGTGACTGCTATCCAACATCTGCAAGCAACCTTGAATAAGAGTGTCAGAATGGGATGACTAGTGTCAATTGGTTTATATAGTTAGTATTAGCTATTAATAATAATATTGATTGATTAAACAGCCGAATAGTAGTAAAAACAAAATACATTTGATGTGGACAAGTAGAAAAGCTCGGGACACAGAAATTTTGCAGCTTGATATAACAGATAGCTCAGATTTATGATAAATTATTACCTTTCTTGCCCTGCAGTATCCCAAAGCTGTAAATGTATGCGATGTTGCCTCCCACCCTGCTGATATATCTGTAAAGATTTCCAAAAGAAACCAGTTAAGACATTAATATTGTAAATAGCTTGAAGTACATTTGATAGACTTCCAGTAAACATAAAATATGGCATCATAGTGCCAAAATGGTCCCTAAAATTTCACTAGAATATTTATTTTCAGTTACCATTTCTGTCATGGAAACTAGCTTTTTAACACAGTGGTCAAGAGCGAAACAGCTGAAAATTTTTTTGTTGAGTCTGAGTGTCCATTTTATGTGTGGGAGTACAATTACATACTTTAAAAGAATATATTTATGTAGAAGTTTGAATGTATTTATCAGATGTCTGCCTGCACAACATAGTATGGGCTCTATTTAGGATCAAAAGGCTCTAACTAAGATCTAGTCTGGTAACAGATAGATGGGTGCCAGTTGTTCCAAAATAATGTTGGTTGTGATGTTGATTGTTTTGTAAAAAATAATTATAGTTTTGATGTAACTTTATGCGCCATTAGTACAGTCAATTGTGAATTGTGGTAATTGGTGGTTTATTTTATAAAAGTTATATTGAAATGTCGTATAATGGCTAACAAATCAGTTCTGAATGAAGTGGAGCATCACAGATATGTTTACCTTTTAAATGAAATGTATAGTAAATACCAGTACATACCACAGTTTTTTCTCTGAAGTCTATTCCCACAGTGGATATAAACTGTGTATGAAAAACTCCATCCGTATACTTGTATAAGAAGCTAGTCTTTCCCACCCCCGAATCTCCAACACATAATAATTTTATCAAGTAATCGTAGTCCATATTGATATCAGAATACTACTGAAAAGAAGCAAAATCAAAAATAAATAAAAAAGAAAAGTATTATGATATATCATATCTTATCTTATCTAAGTTCACCGTCGCATCTCCACTGGACATTAGGAATTACGACAGAAAAATTATATATATTTTATATTCGGATATAATTTATGGCACCGCTGAACTATAATTATTTACAAACTAGGACACTTGGGAGTTCTTACAGTATTGTATCAGAATTGCACTTGTAAAATGACATGAATTCATGAATAACTAGAAAAAGAAACTTTATCAGATGGCAATAAGATCTATTTGTAAAGTCATACTTTGGTGCACTTCCAAACTCCAAAGGAAAAATCTGTGAGAAAGAGTAACAATTTTTTTTTTAAATAATTCGACGAAGCCTTACAGCGCCCAGGATACATTTACTTTAGCCTTAATAATGTACACATGTATACATACGAAATATTCAGACTATTGTTTCGTTTCGAAAATTCGTTTAATAGACAATATACAAATATTCTGTAAAATTAATTCGTCATTTTACTTTCGTTCTTGCTTTTAGAACAATAAAATTTAAACATATAAGGTTATTATGCCAAGTACACGAGATTAATGACTGAAAATTATCATATAACAGCTGAACGTTTAAAAAACAGATTATAAATATGGTTCGTTTATTTAACGCCCATCACTATTCATTCATTACTAAGTATTCTTTGCGACCATGTAGATGTAGGTACATTCCATGGTTGAGCACTATAATTCTATCATTGACTTGACATTGACATTATGGAATGACAAATTTGACAATATAAAATGACATTGGTAAATATTTAATTGAACCATTTAAGTATTTATTTAATAATACTATTTAGTATTAGCATTAGAAAGTTAGAAACAAGTTATATTTGGGGGGGGTTATGGGATTGCATTTATTACAGGAAAATGGGATTAGGGTTTAGTTTTTTTTAAATTGTATAATTTATATTAGCTATCCTTAAGTTATGTGTAGTGTGAAGATACTGAATATTAGAAAATATTTAAACATTTCTTTTCTCTTATGTCATCATGACCAGTAACTCCAGTGAGCAAAGTAAAAAAAATTGTCCTAATGTAGAAGTTGAATATTGGTAAATCGTTTTATCAAAATTACTGTCTTGAAGTCATTCGATATCCAAATATTGTTATCTTGAAGCCTGTAAAATAAGTTACTCAAAGAAAAAGAGCGCGAAAATACTATTAACATAAACTATACTTTTTTTTATTTTTCGACAGTGGTGCTTGTGATTATGGTGGACACTGTCTTGAAATGGCGAAACTTATAAGAGATACCACACCAAACGCTAAAGTTTCCTGCAAGAGAGGACGCCAAGGTAAAAAATGTGCTATATTCCCCATTTTAAATGCCTGATATTGATAAAACTTGGTTTAAGATTAGAAACTGCTCTTTGATCGGGTCTGACAATTTTAGTAAAGCTGGCAACCGACTGCCTTTATGAAAGGTTATTATAATATTGTTGTAATAGATTAGAGATGATTGTTGTTGATTGCATATTAAGGCAATGCCATTAACATTTACACTTAAGCTGGCAAAAAGTTCTAGAGATCTTGCTCTATCATTTTCTTCACAAGTTCTAATCTAAATATAGATTTTTATGTGCGGTCGTAGTCCTCCAAACAAATGTGGCAACTTATTTTTAAAATGAATTATTTGTTGAATGATCTTCCTTCAATGGTATTACCAGTTGTTAGAAGAAAATTTATTCAGTGTTTTTCCAAAAATCTAAGTAAGTATATATGTGTTACTGACCACCCAAAGGCAGCTCACTAGAGCCTTCAGAAGGGTATATGTCCTATGCTGACTAATGTTGGCTGATTATGATGATGACAATATTGAAGTATTTTAAACATAGTTGGTTCAATATAAATATGTCACATGTAATATTAAGAAAAGTTTCATATGCTTTTCATCATTCATTTTTCTTGTCATTTCAGGCTCCTTTGAAGTGGTAGTAAATAATACATTAATTTATTCTAAATTGCAAACAATGGCACTACCAGAATATAATGAAGTTGTCCAAGTAGTACAGAATGTATCGGAGGGTGGAATTCCAAGAGAGATCAAACGACAACAACCAATTAATTGTATTATATCATAACATGACATTTATTGCAATTTCACTTACAAACAAATAATATAAAAAATATACATTGTATATAATTATTTATAACCACAATAAAATATATAGGGAAAACTGTAACAGTTTTATAAAAAATCTATAAAACCATATAATTTCATTTACAATTAAAAAACAAACAGATTTAGCTTAATTGCCTTAATTGCATAAAAACATTATGAGTCAACCTACTGTTATAAAAAATATCACAAAATATTTCACTTACAATCACATTTGCCTTGTATGCATTAAACTTCTACATACATATAATAAAACTATAGAATTATGATATAAAATTGTATACTGTCTTCAATTACGAGTTCTATTAATCATTGTTTATATAAAAAGAAAGATTTTGAAAAAATATGAAGCAAGCAAATAAATATTAGGTACCTCAAATGATTTAATTATGACTGTGCTACCAAAATCCATATTTTTTAAACTTCAGTTCCATATGGTTTAATCCGATATAATAATTTAAATTACTTACTACTAATTGCTAATACAATTAAAGCATTGGCAAGAATTGAAACTCAGAGATGTAAAAGTTTCTTTTATGTATTACTAATATTGCTTTTCTTTATTGTCAATTAAATGCTTACAGTCTATTTGGAATTGGAAAACAACAGTAAGCAAGTATATTTGGACAGGGAACTCTAGTAGATCACTAGAAAAAAATTACATGGTTTCTAAACCATCTTTCTTATGTACACCATTTGAAGCATTCAACATTGAGGAGTATTCTCCATTAATGATGATTCAAGTGGATATATTGTATGATGTACCTTATGAGCTAGGACCACTTTCAAAGTAGTATAGTTGGGTACTTATGTCATTTGGTGAGTTCTAAATAACGATTAAAAAATGTACAAATTTATCTACTTATGTCAACCCAACTACCATTTGGATCTGGACTAACAGTGGAATAGGTACGAAGAAAACAGTCTTTGGATCCATTCAAAGCACCAACGTAACTTAAGTATATGCCAAAACGAAGCTTTCCAGCAAACTGTTCTGATATAGTCCTAAGAGGTTCAACTGTTTTTCTGCCTGTTTTTTGGTCAATGCAAACCATTTGACATCGAAGGCATGGACCTTCAACCTGTAGATTTAGAAATTGAATCATTACATACTACCACCAGTAAGTGTTGAATCAAATGAAAAGTGGCAACACTGCTCTTACAGGTATGATCAGTCATTTGGTGAGTTTATTTAAATAGAAGTGAATTCATATACATGAAGGATAAATCTTAAATAAAAACCTAAAAACAGTATATCATGCACGTTTCAAGCATAATATAAAACGTCATCATGATCATCTTACTGTTTTGTAATTTTCAATTTATCTAGTTGTTCTAAGTACTGAAACATGAAATAATTGCTTACCTTAAATTCATAATTATCTATTACAATTTTTTGCCATTCTTGTTCTACAAGCTCTTGAGACATATTTATGACTAAATTTCCTCTAAACCGATCTGTTAAAGAATCTATATCATCTGTGAATAATGGATCATGTATGTTTTCTTTCAACCATCTAACTGTTGCTTTATTTATAAGTAAAAATTGAGCTTGGTTGCTAAGAGATAGTAATTTTTGGTCTTTACTGCCCTTTTTCTTTTGAGATCTATTATCAGTGTTCGACTGCCTTATCAGTCTAAGGAAGGATATCCCTAGTGCATTGGATATCCAGTCAGCAACTTCATCTCCACAGTCGACACCTTGAATAATATCAGTGCAAACTTTATTATGACAAAGGGAACTTTCTTTCGTCTTATTATCAGACAAATCCAATGGCACAGAAATTGGGGGCATGCCTGCAATGATACAAAATACAAAAGAATTAATTTATTATCCCATTTGTATTTTAAATATTTCGATATTAATTATTATCACAAAAACAGATAGATCGAATAAAGCACTAGTACTATATACATACCTTTAAAATTTAATACCAAGTGACGTTGCTTCAGGTCAATCACTGGACAGATCAGACACATTCTAGTATGTTGTTTTTGTGTTAAACAAACACCATTATCCTTAACAATCATCCATTCCCGGTCATATTCAAAACCTTTTGACCCTATTTTCCAGCCGCCCTGTATTTTAAAAGCTCCACAGGATTTTATGGGAAATATCAATATTTGATCTAAAATAATTTTGGTATCTCTGCCAGTGACATTTTGGTTTGTATCAAAAGATTTAACAAAATTCTCATTTAAAATTTTTATGAGGCTCTCTTGTAATAAAATTTTGCATGGTGTTGTTACATTCAAATCATAAGTGTTCATTACTCTCTTTGGCTTACTAAAATTGGATTTTACGAAACACTGACATATCATGATAACTAGTTTATCTACATCATTAAATGTATTATAATATCCAAAAGAGATGCGTATGGCGCCAGTTGGTTTTCCATTAACTAAATCCTTTTCATCACCACATTTGTGACCAGCTTTATACATATCTTTCATTTCTTTATTACTGACATTCAAGTGCCGTTGACAAGCGCCAGAATTG
This sequence comes from Agara michaeli, assembly GCA_018245675.1. Taxonomy (NCBI): domain Eukaryota; kingdom Metazoa; phylum Arthropoda; class Insecta; order Lepidoptera; family Hesperiidae; genus Agara; species Agara michaeli. The sequence goes on along the minus strand of DWDX01000131.1, from coordinate 4,288 downwards.
CAAAAACAACCAGTTCTGACATTAATGTTAAACAATTCAGCCAAATGATGAAACTGGAAAGAAGAAACAAAAACAAGTAATATAATGATATACATTAAATTTTGCAATAAGTAATTACATTCAACTTGGATGTATAAAAACATTTTCTCACTTCTGCATATCCAATGTATGATTTATCTTCTCTCAATAAATTGAATGTTACAACACCACCCTGTTTTTTGGTATCACTAAAATCAGTATCCATATAAAATACGACTGCTTTATTCCCATTCGGATGGCGAAGTTCATTCAGTTGATGATACAAATCTTTAGCCAAGTAGTATGTATGATGTGCTATTGTTTCCATTATATCGTTATTTATCACTTTTGGTATCATACTATTCATAGTGTCAAAACAAAACTTTAAAGCCAATATAGACAAAAATGGAATAGTTCCATCTTCAAATCTGAAAGACACATTTATAAAAATAATTATTGAGACATACATATATTGAGACACTCAGAGCAAACTGGGATAAAGTATATATTAAGGTTAAGTATAACTTTGTACAACTCTATAATTCACAAAATCAACCAATGTACACTTGCCTAATATGATCAACCTTTGAACATGTACTGTCTAATTATCTTTACTTTTTCTTATTTTTGTACAAATTGTGTAGCAATAAAGACATTCTTTAATTTAGTTTTTACATTAAGAGCAGAAATTCATGTTCAATAGTAGAACACTAAAATGAGTTGCAAAATTTTAGTATGTGGGAAGGGGCAATAAAACTTGTTTTACCTTTCATAAAGCTCATGTCTTTTCACATGATAGTCTTCACTTGCCAAAACAATATCTACAGTGCCACCTCCATAGAAGTTCTTCCTGTTTAAAACATCGGCACTGCTGTTCTTTACTAGTAGAGCTCCTAAACCAGTTGGATAGCCAAAGATTTTATAAAACGACAAGCAGACATAATCAGGCTGAGTCTTTGAAAGGTCTAGTTTGTTTGTAGGGACATATGATGCAGCATCGAGCAAAATGTACCAGTTGCAGTTCACTTCACATAAGTGTCTTTTCAGACATTTGTTAAGACAACCATTTTTAATATTATCAACACAGTCCAATGGGTATTTGTAACCATTGAAATTGCTTTCAGCCGGATAAGCCACAATAGAGTTAACATCTTGCCTTCCAGTGTTCGATTTATACGGTTGGAATTGTGCCGATTCTAAAGCATCTGTGAATTCTTCAGGGGATATATTAATAATATCAGCATTATTTTGTTTAACTATTTCTCTCAAACCAAGAACAGATGTATGGTTATCTGTAAGATACACAAATGATCCACAACCATCAGAATAATTTTCTGGTGTAAACTCAAATGTTTCAGCTGTCAGTTTTAACGAATGTGTTGCCCCAGAAGTAAATATTACTGTATAACTTGATGGGTCAGTATTGAAATGAGTTAGAACTAAATATCTTATTTGGTCAACACAATCTCTTGTGTATTTGTCAGAATGTGGATTCATATAGACATTGTTCATGAGATCAAAATTGATTTTAGGTAATAAACTTTCAGGGTACAACGCTGCACCAGCGCTATCTAAGTAGCATTTGTCTGAAACAATAAAAAAATTAGCATAATAAATATTACTTGAAATATTTTTACAGTAAGTATTTTTTATTAATCTATTGTCAAGGTATTTCGTAATTATTAGCAAAGATCAAAACTACATGAAGACATTAAATGAGAATAAAAACCTAGACGGTATTAACACAAAATTAGATAGTTTATAGAGAGATTATGATGGCTGACAATTTGGTTATTTTTTATCTATTGACCTCCTGATGTGTCTACTTGTTATATACAGGTATAAAATTTCTCAATAAGTACTTAAAAGTGTTATTGTTATATTGTCCAACTCACCGCCCAATCTATTAAATTCTGATGTTATTAATTTCATCCGCACAGGATCTATAACTTGACTTAACGTAGTCATTTGTGTAGATACTGCTGGAAACGAAATGGCCTGTTAAACACTTACCACGTAATATGAGTATGACATAGGCATGACCTCGGTAACAACAAATGATGAAAACGGTAGTTATTCCAAATCATACATATTTAGCCGAATACGACCTTATTGCAGTGTTATTATTTTTACAATCAGTAAAACATCTGTTAATACAATGTTGCCAACGACAAGCTAAGTTGTCACTTAGTGTTTTGTCTATGGTTCTCGGGTCACTCTCAAAGACTAAATAGACAATATATTGATGATTTCATTTAAAAGACTATAACTGTAAATGATCCGCATAGCCGCATAGCCCAGCAAACACCAAACAGGCCAACGGGCCACCTGATGGTAAGTGGTCACCGTCGCCTATGGACGCTTGCAACATCCGAGGAGTCGCCAGTGCGTTGCCGGCTTTGGAAGAGAGCTCTTTTTGCGCCTTTCTTGAAGAGCCCCACATCATAGCTCCGGGAAAACCTCAGAAGGAACAACTATTCGTACAGTTTATAAAGCTTGCAAAAAATCTGGCTTATCTTTTAGTTGTACCTACCTTCACACATGATATCTTATGTAATATATACAGTTATTTAAAGTTATTTAAAGGCAATATAACATAGGCAATATAAAAAATAAATAAATACCTTGCTATTTCTTCCTGAACACTTATTTTATAAGTTATAAAATGAAATTTCGCTATTGAAATGCAAGAAATTAACGAAAATGATTATATTAGCTTTCTACAAGACTACCTATAATATTAATTTAAATCAGTTAAGTTTAAGGAGGTATGCCTATGTTAAGTAGTATTTAAGTGCTGTAACATAATCAGGAAATCTATTTAAAACAGCACATTTGCCATGAAATTTGCTCGAACCGAGAGCAACTCTGCAACTAATACACAAAGGAGACGCACGTCGAGCACCTTCGACAGCATCGCCTTACTAAATTGCGTTACACCAATTTAATTATTGCTTTTATGGAGGGCTTTTAGAGCTTTTAGCAGCGAGCGGCATGATCGACTCTCCTAAGTGAATTGACGTTCGACCGGCGACAGCCACTACCGTTTATGTAACGATAGTGCTGATTTAAAAAGAAATTAGTCATTTATTAGTTAAAGAAGCCACTTGGTTATGTATTGTAATATGAGATATTTTGTGGGCAATCAATTTAATCGTGTTTAGGGTCACCGAATTTAGGGATGACTGGTTTACATTTGCTCTACTTCCATAGTTATTGCTGTTTTTCATCACTTAAGATTTTAGTTGTCGAGAAATATTTTTAATTAAAAAGCAATATTTAGATATCATTTAAATTTTGCAAACTTGAGTGATAAAAACGGGACTATTATTTATTAAACTACATACTTTTAAATATTACATCTATTATAAGAGAGAAAAAAAACTGTATTACGTTTAAACATGTTTAAACATCAAAATTTTTTTTAACAGCCTTATATTTACTTACTTTACTTTTATTTGCTGAATGACTTGGTCCAGCAGCGGACCAATAAAAATGGTGGAAAAAAAAACACTGCGAATATATCGATCGCTAGATGATATGACACAGACATTAACAAAAGACTTACTACACACTTTTAAATCTATGCATACACTGAGACCACATTACTGTCATGCTTTAGAAGCTTAGTCGATGTGCCTTAAAAATCTGACCTCTTGATCGGGCGTGGTTATCGTTTCCAACAGAGTGCGCGCCTGCTGGAAGTGTTTACAGCCGCCCAAATATAATATCACTGGATTTTCATATCTGTAACAAGCGTAGCAATACCACTCAATTAGACTTCATAACAATCCTCGTTCACTTGCTGTCCGGAATTTTGTAATGTATTTATTTTGTGTTTCTTCTCATTAACTTTATCATATTTGTGTCTGGTTCAATTTTAAAAGCCTGTTCAGTTTTGTTATGCGTTCCATGATATTATGTATAACATAATATCATTATAAATAACTGCAAGCCTTTTTTAACACAATGAAATCGTACAAGGTCCATCTGTTCTATGAAATTCGGTATACGGACAGTTTGAAATCTCGGAACGAACATACGATATTTTGATCGCAATATTACCACGGGATCGAAATGTTCGCGGCTATATATTGGCAAGCGTACTGTTGGCGGCAAGCGTACTGTCGGGCGCCCTCGAGCCCGTTGGACTGATGACCTTAAGAAGGCGGGTTGTAGAGGCTGGACGAGATCAGCGGAGGACCGAGTGTTGTGGCACACCTTAGGAGAGGCCTATGTCCAGCAGTGGAACGATAGAGGCTGACATGAT
>DWDX01000130.1:0-37111 GCA_018245675.1 Agara michaeli | reverse complement strand
CAATAAATGATAAATAAATATATATATATATATTATAATAACCCGGTTCCGTAAATAGACAGCGGTATGTTAGTTTCAAATTAGTTGCTAGAGATATATGATTATACCGTTTTCCAGAGATAGCCCTAAGTAACCATTAATAGCATCCTGAAAAACATAATTATAACATTTTAACTTTGAATATCATAAAGTCATAATAGTTGCTAGGTACAAATTGATTTGTAGTTCTTGCGTATTATGTACTTACGTAACTACGTCGAGAATTTCTAAACTAATGGACATACATATACTCGTATGTTTGGCTGTCAGAACGAAGTTAATATTGATCATGGTGGATTTGCTATTGAGATACATATATTCTGATATAAGTTGAACTAGAAACATATTTAGAATAAAATACTTCACATTTTATGTAATCCAATCCACTATGGGACTTCATTTAAGGATACCGGTAATTTAAGCAGTCACAACATGTAGTTTTTATTACAGCTCTTAAATATTTTAAATGCGAAATATACTTATGATGAAATACAATATGTGAGCGGCAGCGTAAATCGCTGGGAGATAAAATGTTCAGCGGCGCGATGAGCGAAGTTTTTACGGCACTGTTTTACAACTGCTAATGTTCAAACTTAAAGAGTTATTACGAAGCATTAGCAGAATGCTTGGTTTCTGTTAGTACACATTTATATTTCTTTTAAAATATGTATTTAGGCATTTTTCACGAAGTTTTAAATAAACAGTAATTAAGTATGTTAAACGCAATATTTTGCGTGCTTTATTATGTACAAAACTAGTTCGGTCTTTCTCTGGGGCCCCTAAGCAATCGTCGTGTGGATTATTCCAGAGAAATTGCGGATATTTTGCAAACGTTATGTTTCTCGCCTTTTTGTCAATCAGTATACCTATTCTCTTTTTATATTATGCAGGTATTAGGTCGGCTTCCATTTCGTCTGATAGCCGCTGCAGCTCAAAAGACATCTACACCTAGTACAAAACGATAGTGCATTGCCCAGATCCCTCAGTGGCCGAAATACCTGCAGCCGTTTCTCTACGAAAATCGCTGTGTACATGAAGAGTTCTGCCACATTTAACGTTATTTTTTTTTTCATATGTATTTACGCGAAATTATTGATCAAATTATTTTCTCAAGTCAATCTTTGAACTATTTGAATAAAGCGATCAAATATTCCAACCGCATGATTGGATTCGTTATTTGTTACATATCAGTCTGTCAAATAAGCAATGATCAAATGTCTCCCAACGGTACCCTAAAACAAGAATGCCTGATTAATTTTAATTTGGAGACCGGTATGCCGATACGGCCAAGTGGCTGGATACAAAATGAACATCGTTTTTAATCATGGAGTTTAAAATTACTCTCCTTTGAGGTGCCGCGTTCCTCCCTGTGAACTGTATCAAAGAGAAAACGGACAAAAAATCTGTAACAATTACTCGAAATAAAATGGTTGGAAAACATTATTAAAAGATGTTAAACCTTCACTCGTATCCCTGAAGCCAGAATGCTCCATAGAAATGAGAATTTTAAAGTACCTAAAATGTTTAGTGTTTATTCTGCGTGTGATCTGAGAGAATAAATTATATATAAAGCTTACCTACGCACTATAATGTTATCCATATTCAGACTTGAATAAATTAAATTTCTACACATCGAACTATTATTTCCATTTCATTTACTTATTTCGTATTTTATTTACTCAAAATTACTTTGTTACATACGTAGCAAGGGATACATTTACTCGTATGTTACTTATAAAATGTATTTAATGTTATTTTGTTTTGTATAATTATGTCGTATAATTCAAACTGTGAATTAGCTATATCTTTAGAAAATCTTTTTATTTTATGCAAACGGGTTTAAAAATTGAAATTCAAATAAGACTGTTAAGAAATCGTTCCGCTGGGTGAAGCCACCGAATCTTGACCGATATTTTTACCGGAGCTAAATCAAGCGCCCTATTATTGAGCACCTTGTTGTTTTTCTATTCACGATGGCCATTTCCGTTATTTCACATTTATAACCCATACTGGGTATAGAATACTGAAAGTTTTAGAGCGGGATGTGGGGCCGAATACGTGATGAGTCAGTAAGTGTATTGGATGTAACGTTTTGTATAATGCCAGTTGTTTGAACGAATCGAATTGTGCGTAGGTACTAAGTCGAAATTTAACGCTGAACGAGAGGGCTCTTTCGGCGAAATGTCTAAAATCACAAACAGAACAAATACCTTAACATTTTTATTCTCCGTTGTATGTTAATTATTCGGATTGATTCTACTTTTATTTATTATAACGTATTATTACCTAACAATAACTATGAAATTACAATGTTAACATCATAACATTGACAGGAATACCTACAAAGTTTCTCCGCTTCTAACAATGGAGATACGTGTATAATTTGACAAACATTTGGAACACACGGAGCTTTCATTAAAGTGTCAGTTATCTGCCTCTCCCAGTAACAACTTCGCTAGTCCCATTAGATGATAAAGCCTGTGAAACATGTCAGTCTGCGCTAGTCTAGTAATTAAGGTTTTGCATCTATTTGTATATTTTTATACACTATTGTTATTTTCTTAATTGTTCTTTCAATGCTATGATGATGATAATAATTGGGGACAATTCCACATATGATACCAAATGAAGCAATGACTGTATTATAATAACTGGACAGCCGATAAACATACTATCTTCCTGAAATGGATAGTTTCGTTACATTCAGACACGACGAACAAACGTCCTTATCACACAAATCGATCAGAATCGATCCAATGAGCTCCGGTTTTTCAATTAGGGTCTCTAATTGAACCAAGGCGGTCGTCAGGTTCTCCAGGTCCAGTGTTGGACACAGGTGTGGACAGGAGACGCGGCCTGACTTCTAATCGTTGTTATTGCATTCAATCCTGCACTGTATTCATCAGGTCATCAGGGGCTACTTGTGCTACTATGACGACAAGTGGCTGATAGCGAAGACATTTCTTCGTCATCGTAATAAATATTGATTATTTAAACAATGAAATTCTGATTGCCGTAATTGTTCGATTGATGGCTATATTGCAATGTTTATAGCCAACTATCTATAGCCCATATTTTATATAATAGAATCATAGAATCAGTTTCAGAATTATTTCTGTGCCAAATAACACTAAATGGGATTAGGGGATTTCGAGAAAACATAACGAAGAATCATGAAATTAAATACCGATTTTGTAGAAAAGCACTGTTAGCAGTTATATGAGAATATTTCTAAATTGCTTAAAATACGTACGTGCGTAACATCACGCCTGTAATCCCCTAAGGGGTAGGCAGAGGAGCTCAAAATACTTTTCTTTAAAACGACGAACATAAGTGATAATAATTACGCTTGATGTTTTATACCAGCTGATTTCGTAGAAGGAGCTTATGAACTTTCCTTCAATAAAATAAGTAAACTTATTTCAAGCTCACGAATATTTCTCCGATAATTTACAAGAGGATGAACGTTTATCTGAAACAAACAGCAGAATTCATTCATAATGATATTATAACGAACAATTACAAACGAAGTATCCACTTAAATGTTTATTGAATACAATGTGATTTGAATATTTCTTATTGAATACAAATTGTAGGTTACGGAAATTAAATAATCAGATCCTAAATAAAATTGTAGATAACGGAAATTAAATAATCTGATCATAAATAAAATTGTAGGTAACGAAAATTAAATAATCAGATCATAAATAAAATTGTAGGTAACGAAAATTAAATAATCTGATCATAAATAAGTTTGTAGGTAACGGAAATTAAATAATCTGAGCATAAATAAAATTGAACGTTCATTGAATGCATTATAATTTACGCTACTGATGCAATAATTCCATGATAGCTTAATGCTCTACACAGCGATAAAAGTATAGAAGTTAAAATCGCAGTTAAAATCGTCCACGAGCACTCCGATTTGCTTTGTGCCTTTTATCAAAAGAATAAATGCAGACATCTTTCATAATTTATCTAAAGGCACTTTTAATTATGAAGCTCGTAAAACTGAACAGGATTTAAAATATACCAATATTATATTTAGTAATTACAAACTAACTGTCCATTTACGTAATTATATTTTTTAAATTTTAAATTGATAACCTTATTATTTATTGTTAAAATTTTCAACAGTGCCAACGCCCATACATAAAAGTTTATCTAATATGTAAAGTATTTTCCCTAATGTTAGTTATGACGCATTACTCAGGATTAAGTTGAAATGCCCTGTTAGTATTACCTACCCCAATTTCTACCCTTAACTGCATTGAATCCTGTTGATTTACAGCCGAAATAAATGGGACCATTATGGTTATACAATGAACATTACACAAAAGACTTATGGCACAAATTGTAAAAATTTAAATTTAAATTCTTAAGGAAATAAAAATGCTATTGTGTGTGTACCTTTAAAATTTTTATTTTTACCATAAATTCGAACAATAATCTTAAAAATAAAATTTGGAAATTTGGATAAAAAAAACTCTATTATTAATTGACACCATGATTGATAGGTTGTATAAGCAAATTTTGTGACCGAGAACCTACAAGTGAAAAAGAGTCAATATTTAATAGATTTTATAAGTAAACATTTGAATTTTTACAAGTTCTATATTGAAACCATAACCATAATACGTTAATTAAATACTGTGCAATAAACTACATATCTATAATATATTTTAGACTAAAAAGTTGGAGGAAGATACGGTACCTGCATTTCGTAAAGATAAAGTGGTCCAGATTCATAATGGTACTTGAAATATCAGCTTCAAGCCTTTTGAAAGTATGTTTAAATACGACCAGAGTAAGGAGGGACGCGGAGACTGGATTAAAATAATGCAAAAATTAATATTTTCAAGCAACTTTACAAGTAACATAATATCAGGTAGGAAACGTTTTATCGCATATTAGATTCATAAAAAAATCAAATATTTCCTGGACATAATAACAAAACCTCTTGATCACAGCAGTTCATAACTAGAACGTTAAAAAACAATCAGCTTATTGCAATCTTATCATTAAAAGCTGAAAATCTGTTTAAAATAAGTGTTAAAAATTTATTGGCAATAGGGTCACCACCTATTCCATTGTGGGACTTAAACGTAACTGGTGAAATGTGGGGGGTGTGTACTACACTCCTCTGCCTACCCCTTAGAGGATTACAGGCGTGATGTTACGTTAAAAATTTATTCTCTTTACATTTGGCATGCCGCTACAAAGTAAAGTAGGTGTACCAATGTAAATTCAATAATTATATGATGTTATTTTACTTCTAGAGAGCATTATGTGAAATTACACATCGTCCTACTTTGTTCCCTTGCTTATACATATAGGTCAACACTACGAATAAAGATCTTTTCAATAATATTTTTTCCGAAATTGAAAAAACGTGGCGGTAATATACATATATATTTTTCTACGCCACAGTGTACAAGGATATAAACGGTATTGCGGCAAGTAAATTTATATGAACAGGAATCGCCTTATTTTCATTCGACGGCAGGAACGAGCTCGGCGCGGCGGGCGCGGCTGGGATTTGCGGCTTTACGTCTTCAAATGAGCCACTTCCTTCGCTTTCGTCTTCATCATCATCGGGCGGCACTGTAGCTTCATGTTTTAGCGCCTCTGCGCGAGGAGCATTTATATCTTCAAAGATTTTTGGCACAAGCGTGCTCGACTGTTTTATTGTCTGAGGCACAGGAGTCAGAATAGCTGCCTCTCTCGACGTAGAAACTGTAATGGCTTCATTTGAATTTGGTACGGTAATGTTGCCGAATACAGTTGAGTTTATAAACAATTCCATCAGTCGGGCAGTCCCGTTGTCCGTCAAATTCGAAGATGAAAAATTAAGTAGCTCATTCTGCAACTGTCCGCTGAACGGTGCATTGCAAAGATGGGTGGCGCATGTACAGGTCATTTCGTATACGTCATTGGCAGTCTGTATAAATGTGCAAGGAGTCTGGCTTCCAACAGCGCACATCAACGTCGAAATGTAATCTGCGGTGATAAGAAAATTTTCAATTCGTTAGAATGCTTCACTGCAGAGCTCCAAAGACATTGTTGTTCGCGCTTGTTCCAAAGACATACTGAATTTATGTTTTTATGGCATTTATGCATAATATACGTATACATAATGCTTAGTGCGATTAAAGTTTGTTTTATTTTAGATAGCATAATAATTAACCTACTTGTCTATTATATTAATTGCATCTTTATGGAAACTACTAGAGATTTGACATATGATGGGCATAGCGGTAGAAATGAATAAACAGAGATGATAATTTTTAAATTTAAAACTTTTTGACTTGGAAAAACTGTTAATAAACTGCATGGGGAAATGTATAAATGTTTTAAAAAAGTACCAAAGATTAGAGCTCTCGCTGTGTATAAAGACAGCAATTGACAATAGTATTCGAATGGCAAAACACTTTCTCGAGTACATGTGTGTTAGTTTAAAATTATTTTACACGATTTTTATATCATTCAATAATAATAATACAAAAAATACAAATACGTTATTGATGAATGAAATGTTACTTAAACTGCGTGTCGCAACGAAATCACTACATAGAATAAAACAAAGTCGCTTTCTCTGTCCCTATTTCCCTATGTATGCTTAAATCTTTAAAACTACGCAACGGATTTTGATGCGGTTTTTTTAAATGGATAGAGTGATTCGAGAGGAAGGAATGTATGTATAACAATATATGCGCGGGACGAAGTCGCGGGCAAAAGCTAGTAGAATATAAATTACAAACTAACAAGTACATGTAACTATCAAAAATGGTAATTTGCAAATGTGAAGCGTGCTTAAGAAAGTCTATATGCAGAAAGCATTTCGCAGTTCAACAATTCATCGAGAATTTATTTCCAAGTACTTTTCTACATCCTTTTATTTTTCTTAGTTCCAGTAGAATCGAACAAGTTTATTGCTACTCATTTTAACATCGTGTACGAAAAGGTTTCCAGAGACCCTCCTAGCCATTAATCTAACTTAAGTGCACAGTTTGAAAATGTATTGTTAGACGATAAATCTCGGACAGATACTCCAATTACGAGTTCGAATCGTTTTAAATATTTTACTTGTTACATTTCGAAAATAAAAACGATACAAATAAATAAATGAAATCACACACACCATTTTCTATTATTCGATGAAATCTATTTAATTGCAATGCTAACTTAATGTTTGATGTCTAAGGCAATAATTTCATCGATGTTTATAATATACAAGAAATTGATGATGAGCCTATTCTTAAGGCAAAATCTATTTAAATTCTATTGAAGATTAATCTTTAAAAGTGTATGTGGTTCTACGTATGGTGAATCGTTTATGTGTCGATAGCCATAAGAGAACACGAATTCGCTCCGATTAATTTTACTACAACCTTCCATATAACTTAAGGACATATTAACATGAGTTGTAATGCATTAGAAATAGTTCGTGCCTATATACTTAATGGATCAAGGGCAGTTGTGTCAAAAAACATTCATGAGTTACTGACAATTATTAATTACTTTCCTTACAGTACTTACATTAACTTACAGTAAAAGTAAAAAAACTAACCGGGTGACTTTGCCGCGGTAGCGCAATATGGCCTGTCGGCGGGACACGTGATGGCCACCCTCTCCTCTTGGGCCTCGCAGTCGGTGGTGTTGGTGACCACACACTCGTAGCACTGCCGAAGTCCCACTTCTGTACAGGTGGACAAAATATATAAAATGCATAAAAAGATTAGATATATCAGATGTGCAGAGATAATCTAATGATTTAATTTCACCCTCTCACTCCTAGAGTCTAGACAGTATTAGAAAACATCGTGGACGTTATCTATGGCGTGTGAAGGCCAACGTGCAGTTGCCTATGACCTTAGCTGCTTTCATTCTGAGAGATCCGATGATGAATGATGAATGATCCGAAAGATGATACTCCTTAAGTACGCTCTGAACGCGCCTGTCTATTCATGTGTCAAATTCAAGTTAAATATACAGACCCTTTAAATTTGGAGTAGGAAATGTTATAATACTGGACCATTACCTCGGGAAAGATCCCGGTTGTATGTTTTTTGCTACTAAACCCAAAACAGTGTCAAGTTATTTTAGTACGCATGATTAATTTTAATTTTGTTTATTTCATTAACAAGTTTTAGGTTTTGTTGCGAAATTAATGTTAAATTGAATTGCATGTATATTCAATTTACATGGACAATTTAGTAAGGTTTAATATCATAGATTAAAGCGTATTGCACGCTTAAAGCTCATGCCCATAGTTAACAGAATATTTCAAAGCCATTAGGCATTGAAGTGGATAAATTAATTAACTTCTGTCAGTTGATCGGCGGAACAAATTCGGTGAGAGCGGTGTAATGTTACATTCGAGTAATTGCTTCGTTTTGTGAACAAAACACTGCCTCGTTTTGTTGGCGCAATACCGACGTGGCTAGGTCGGCGAAGTTATTGTCGCACGCACCGTGCTAAATAATTTACTTTAATTAAAAACGCATTATATTGTCTATATTTTATACCCACCTGTGACTTTTTTTAAGCTATAAGTATACGACAATTATCTATTGACATAAAATAAAACTTATATTATAAGATGATTTCTATTGGTCTGTATGAGTGAACCCTTGATATTATCCGAAATGTTAGAATGCGTTAAAAAAACTGGGACACAAACGATTATAATATGTATGTGGTGTACCTATTATTAACTACATTGTGTCCTATATGTTAGGTACAAGTTGTGATTGTTTTCAAGCGTTTTGTCCAAATGATTGAACCTTGCTTTAACAACAATTCGAAACAAAGTCAACATGTAACATTTTATTTTATATCTACTGTTGTAATAAAACAGTTAATAACTTCGTACTTTTGTTTTATTTCTTACTTTTAAACTTAGCGTACATTACAGCGATTAACCAACCGAGCACAGAGAACATAGATTAGGAGGGCAAATTTAAAGTGTCAAAAATGACATTATGTGGAACGCGGGAATTTCAAATATACTTCAACATCTACTTTCGTTTTTATAGCGGAAAGAGTTGCTTATAAATGTGCCAACGTTACTTGGGACTCAGAACTAAATCCAATTGTGAAAAGCGTAAACTTTTGTTCCGGCCGGCTGCGACCGCGAGTATTCCAAAAGTTTCAATGCTCAGCAGGATTACGGTTCATTCATTAAGTTCCATTTAACTCTATCAGTTAAGTCCCATTATTCTTAAGCCTTCTTACACTTGAATCTCTGCCTCCTAAAGAACTGAAATCGTACTTTTGTTTAAGCCTCAATATATTACGGTTTTGCTTGGTTTTTAATTACCACAAGGTGTTCATGCAAAGAAATTTTTATTTACGTAACGAAAACAAATATCGTAAATAAAAGTCTAACGTCTGTTTTGTGAATGCGGATTTAAACTAATTTTTTCGCGATTTCCCGGAACTGTGCTGTGAATAGCATTGTTTGTCATCGGGTAATAATAGTAACGGCACAAGTCACAGCGACTGCTCACTCCATTATTGACGGTCGGAGAGTTTCGTGCAAGTTCCGGGCAAACTGCCCTCCGGCCTTGTAGTACTTCGCTTCTTCAAATAATTGTACCGTATTGTATAAAATATGTTATATGCAATATGTAACACTTATTTTTTTTAATATCATGCCGTAGATTAATAATGAAAATATTTAAATTAAAATCATATTTTTTTTTAACTTTTTCAATCATATTAACTGTTATACGAATAGTAAAGTTAACTACGTTTATAGTTAGGTACATCTGATGATACAGACATAACATTTCTTTTAAAATATTCATGCGTTCCCCTTGTGTATTTTGAACTATTTTGATTTAATCTATTTTCTGTAAAATATCGACTTTGTAATTATAGGGAGGCCACCGTAAGAGAAAAGTTGTAATGTACATATTGCCTTGTGTATATAATACAAAGTCTTAACCTTGCGTTTTATGTTTTATCTCTCGTATTAATGGGACTTTTACCTCTATATGTATATTTACAAGGTACTTAAGATTTAAATCATATATTTTGTACATAAATATCGCTGAACGACTGAAGAAGTTAAGTATTCAATAAACCGAAAGCTGTAGTGATGTTTCTCGAATCGTTCATACGGCTATTCAGCGGGTGACTGTTTTTAATTGAATTCTTCAATAATCAATAAACGCATTAACTGTACCAAACATTCCTTTTCTGTCTCGGAAAGTTTATAGTCGTTGCATACCTACATACAAGTTAGCTGATCAATATTAAATTTACTTCAGTAGCATACGTATAGCGAGATATGTGTACGAAGTTACCGTTTTCAAAGAACTCCGAGCCTGAACAGGTTATGTAACTAATTAGATGACTAGTCAAGCTCAACTGACGGGTGAAAGAACGGCGTCCATCGATCGTCCTATGCAACGATTCTCCTGACATCAATAATCTCTCACTATTTTTTTCTCTCGCTAGAATGAACATCACTCCATTGTCATATGGACAATGTCACATAGCTTTTGTATATCCGTTAGTAAGATGTGATAGATGAATATTTATAATTTAAAGATCCATTTTTTACTATAAAAAAGTTTATAAATAACATACAAATCGTCGGCCTAAGAAAAAATATGCTATTCGGATATTTTTATTTAATATCGTCCTATGGCTACACAATCAATTAATTTAGTGTTAATATTTTGAAGTCATTTAAGTTATTACAACATTTTTTTTCGGTCTTTCTTCGCAAGTATATATGTAATTGCTTTTTGGCAATAAATGATTTTGTTTTTTTTATATTCTCAAACATTTGGCTACTAACATTTGGCTGAAGCATTTTTTCCGTTATCCAAATGTACAATATATATCAACTGAATTTGTAAACTATGATAGTATTGGATTTTACAGATTTTTATATTTTCGTTTCTTTGTATAACATTCGTATTGAAAACGATTTCAAAGCTCGATCTAGGTCACTGGAAAGGGATACACAGCAAGCTTTTGACAAGCTCATTTTATTTTTCAATGGACATCGTTTCATAAATATATCAGATAATCCTAAATAGTAATTGTACTTACCTATATACATCTGCATAATAGTAATGTTGAAATTGAAAACGAAAATTCATTATTTACTGTAAGGTGGTTTTCGACTGGTCATAAAAAACGCTTTTAACAGTACCTACAATATTTCAAAGTATTCAGTACCGGATAGAAACTACATTCTTGTTAAAAAGGAAAAAATCATTCATTATGCGGTGGAAAGACTACCAATAATTTCTCAGCGCAATATCCAATGCCGTGTGAACGCTGGATTAACGTCTTTATTTAGAGTTCTTTATTAAATTACACTGTGGCACATTGTTTTACAGATAATTAAGACTTGATTAAAATCGGGAGCAGAAATGTATAGAAAAACTTCATTAAATACACACAAGCAGTGTTGGTATCATAGGTTTGTAAACACAATATTAATTTTTAAAATTTGATTTCATTTACAAATTACGTCTCATTTAATAGAGTGCTTCCGTGTAGTTCTGAAATAAGTTGGGTGACCATCTACAGTAAGTGTTTAATCCGAAAAGAATATTTAAAACGTGTAGCGATATTCCAATTGGATATTCGGACGAGCAATATTCCAAATGGCTTTAAAAGTTTGACTGAACGTGGTGAAGTAGACGCCCTGGAACGTATTCCAGACTTTGCTTTGTTTCTGTGATAGATGTACCCCATTAAGTACCTTGGCACAGACCACCAAACATAGTTACATAAGTTCCTTTGAGGCTACATTCATTAAAAATAATATTAGACATTTCAAATAGGTGTACCGACATGCATGTAAAAGTATACAAAATTTCTTAATAGATCTCTAGTGTGTTATACGTAGGTATGTAATATATAAAAAGTTGCCTGATCAAGCATATAATAATAAGTATATCCACGCCAAATGCAACAAAAATTAAAACAGTTTCTCTTCATGATGTAAAATGTCATAATATTAGAAAGTGATAGCTTAGTGGCTTGGATTTCAGCACTTCACTCCGGGCGTGTCGGGTTCTAACTCAAGCAAGTTAACATTAAATGTCAATGGTTATATTGATGTATGAAATCGATGCTTTCTGTCTACCCCGTTAGGGACCTGGCGTGACGGTATGATGATGATGATGATGATGATGAAATACCATGAGGAATCCAAATATATATCGGTATTCGAAAGCTGTTAATTTATCATAAGTATAAATAGTTTAGTGTAACGAAGTCGAAGCGCGAATGAACATTTATATACCTAGACCTAATAAATCAACACAGCGGGAGGTTTTCTGCCATTATGTATACACATGCCTTAGGAGACCATTATAATTCCAGAGCCGTATACATTTATCTCGATAAATCTTTTCAAAACACACTCGCTTTTATTTACCTATAGACCTATAGACTGAAAAAAGAAATATGAAAACTGATATTCAGAGATAGGAAAATGGAGAAGTAGACAAGTCTAGTACTTTAATAGATATAATTACCTTTTTGTTGTGAAGCGCCCGTCCTTACGTCGGCGACCAAAAGCGCGAGGACGCTCAGAAACCACGTTACAGAAATCATCTTCGTCGTTCAGTGCACTTTGCGTAGTAAAATAATTTGCTTCTTTTAACTTTTATTAACCCGAATAGTACCTAAAACAAATATTTGACAGTGAAAAATAATAAATTAAAAGAAACAAAGACAGTTATTCCTAATTCCTAATTTAAATAATCTACTCTGCTATCTAACATTGAATTGGCTAAATAATTATGTAACACGACAGATTAATTTTCTTTTTGTCCAAAACCTGATGGACTGATTAAGCTTCTAAAAATTAAAGATATTTATTAACCTATCGACCTATTACTAGAGTGTCAATGGTTTCTTCTACCTCCACATGGTATTATGCGCAATATGTATGAGAGTATAATATACATATAGTATACATAAGTGCGACAGTGCATCTGTTTGGACAATTGATTGAATTCCTAATAGATTCTGGAACAATGCATGACGGTCTTACGTGTATTTAGTGTAAGATTAACTAGTGGAGTTTGTGGATGATTCTTAGATGCCCACACGACATTCTAATGAGTCTTATTCTAGATACCTTCCGAGATTACTATAATGAGAGAATATACGTTAATTTGTCTTTATTTTCATTTCTTCACAAATATAAAACGGAATGTGGTAGTTGCAATTGCTTTGTAATTTTGAAAAGTGTTAAATCAGTTTTTGGTATTGTTTTAAGCTGACATTTTAAAATATACTACACTAAATTCACTTATTTTCTGTTAATTACAACTGTCGCATTAAATTGATGTGTTAATATATTTTCACTTTTTAAAATCCCTAGCGATTTGAAATTCTGTTGGCAAAATTATACGACTTGTAAAGGGATTGGGTGGTTAGATTTGAAAATTGACTACTATAGAGCATTGTCTGTATATCGCAGTTAATATATAAAATTGTACATTAAATAGAACTAGTAATTAAAATAAATATATATAAAGAGAATCATATAGAACAAGAGGAAAATAAAGAATAGAAACGAATTCAAAAACATGCCAATATTATCATCATAGTAATTACAGTTACACGTACGATTACAGATAATTAAAATAAACATCAAATTTAACTCTTAAATTAAGTATTTATAAAATGTCACTATCCCTCTGTAACATACATTAAAAAAAACATTCAATATCTTTCTCACTCAGATAAGATATTTATATTTCAGTTACTATAGCTGCAACAAGAGTTTTCAAAATTTATTTAATAATTATTAAATCACTCTTCTCACATATTCTACTCTTTCAGTCTACACCCGTAGCACGTGCTTTGTAAAGTACAAACAGCTACGTCGTAGTAAGGCGCGTACGTAGCGGCCGCCGCTACGTGTCGTGGGCAACTGCCGTACCCGAGACGGGCGAGCGGGAAACCCTGGAATCTGTACCCCGACCCAAAAAGTATCAGCCCAAGCGGTCCAGTCACTTAGCACCCTTACTATTGCTCCCTGTCTTCGACACATTCAAAGGACTCTCATGTTATAGGCAGTAATGTAAACTCTTAGTACTCAAACAAAATAATCTGCCCAATCAATTCCATACGTAAATAGAAACATCTGACTGTACTGCCTCATAAACGAGTTAATTATTATTCCCGGAGCTTGTTTGTGAAATTATCTTTATTCAAACAATGGTTTTCGTACTTAACAAAACATTGATGGGATTAGTTCTACCTATTTTTGAAAACACTTGACACTTTCAATATAGATTTAAAGACAAAAGAGAATACATTTTTGATATTATGCACCTACATCGTTTATGCCTCTGTCTATGTCGGATAAAGCACTAAATAACCCACCTACCTACCTACCACGAGTAAAACGAAATAAAATATAGATATTCATATCATAATTATGTTCTTATGTTTCTGACCGCTCATATTAATTATCCAATGATTAAACCAATATTGGAGATAAACAGAATAAGTAGGTAATTAATAACAAACAAACAAAACTAATATATTCAGAGGAGATAGAAATAAATCTTGAGCGAAAGGTATCCGGAGGTATCGTAGGGGGGGTGGTAGGTGGGGTCAGGCGGACACATTAATTGGCAATTTCCGTATCCAACTGCTGACCATAGCCCACATATTACTAATTTGCACAGATATTAGATAATGACATTCATTAACACGCTTATCTTCGGTCTGAACTGAGTTGATTTGAGATTATACAGGTTCGATATATTTCCCATAAATTACACAATATGCATCATCAGCCTTGGATTTGTCTATCTATTTTCTTAGTTATACTTTAATAAGACTACTGCAATTTATTAATGTTGAAGCGTTGAATTGATATAAAATTATTTCAAACTTAAACAAACACGTTGCGACGTCTAATAACAGCGTAGGTAATTTAAATCTACATACGAGCTCGTATAGTAGCGAGGAAGGGGTATGCAATTTACAGGTATTTACAGATTATTTTGAATACTTCAAAAAAAACCTTTCCAATTTCTTCGTATCCATAGATCGCAGCATTAATGAAGAGAGGTTAAAAATTATTTTTTTTACTCATACGAGTATGAAATTATTTAAAAAATCGTGTACCAACCAGTTAAATGCCATGAATTAATGTCAATTAAAATGTAAGCACTCTTTTGAAAACGTAACTTAATATGCCAAAGGTCGTAATGTATAGAAAATGCGAGCAACATTTTAGTTACCAATTTCATGAAACTGGAGCGGTATTGCATCGGTCCAATTAAAAGTTATCCTAGCAGGCGGGCTCACTCACCGGCAAATAATTACTGCCCGGAATTTGACTTGTGCAAAAATCTGTGAATAACAAGGAAACGAATGTTTATTTTCTATATACTCTTTAGCTATTTTTAGAAGCTGTAAATCATTACCTACAACAAAGCTTTTATGTGAACGGAACCGCTACTTAGCTAGAGAAGGGTGAGGCGTCTTCGGATTAGAACGAGTAATCAAAATACATAATATAACATTGACTTTGAACTAGCATTGAACCAAAACTTAGACTTGCACAGAGTTTCGATGATAAGCTCTATTTCATTTGAAAAAAGTATTTATGTATTTATAGACCAAATTGCGCGCTATATGTACCTACCCATTATGATAGTATTTCAAGTAACTTGCGATAAATACACAATAAGTTACAATAAAGGCAAAGCGATGACGCCACCATTTAGTAATGATTGTTATGTATGCAACTATACAATTATCCGAGTAGATATATAAGGAAACTTCGTGGGAGCTGTAATCGTCCAGCCAGTGACTTCGGGAACCCTTGCCGTCGTAAGCACTCGACGGTATAGGATGAAACAGGTACCTCATCCAGCGTGAGCCGAGAGTTATGAGGACATTGGTGAATCCCTTCGAGATTTCAGAGTCCTTCGAATAGCACCGAAGAAGGCCATCAAGGGGGGTAACAATTCCACATAACCCGGTGTCTCTCCTAAGACACAACGATAGCTTTTGAAGGTTTCCTCCCGTCATCTAAAAGGTACCAAAGGGGTACTACAATTACAAACACAAAATATATTTAAGAAAGTTAAATTCGGATATATTAATTTCGGATTAAATAAAAAAACATAAAACTCATATGTTAAGTATTATTTTTAAAAGGAATTTTTAATGTAATAATATTTCAGTGTTCTCTAGATGCGATGCACTTTCATCAGTTCCAAACTGTCTCCAAGGCTCTCGATTAGACGAGCTCGCTTGCATATTAATTAAGTTCGTACCTACTTCAAGTATTGAATGCACATATTCCCCCTTTTTATGTGAAGAGGGGAGCAAACGAGCAGACAGCAATCCCACGTTCCAAGCATGATGCTCCGAGCAGTTCGTTTTTGTTGTTAATGAAACATTATTAGTTAGTATTATTTGGTAAGAGGACTGCATAAATAGAACTGTTAGTAATACGTCTATTGAGACCATTTCAGTAGAGGGAATAAGGCAATGATGATTAATTAGTAGGTAAATTGAAAAGCCTACTTACAGAACATTTCAATAATATAGAGACATAAATACCTACGACTTTCCATTCAAAAGTTCTCGATATTGGCATTAAATAGTGTAAGTGTTAATAAAAATCTCTACGGCTGTTCTTTTTGTTAGATACATTACGTAGTTTTATAGTACCATAAAGTAGTTATTGCTGAGAGGCGATAACAGGCGATTTATAACACCGGGTCGGCGTATAGCTTGCAGTCTGATAGTTCGCAGCCCCGGTGCTAAACTACGTCTTCTTTCACTGAGGAAATAATGACTTTTCTTATCGTAAAGGGCTCAAGCGAACCGAAGTAATGCCTATACCATTATACACTACATGATATACGACGTTTTTTATACATATTTTTAGAAAATAAATTCCAATAACTTATGAATTTCAAAATAAAGCTGATTGGAAATGTTCATATATATATTCAGGGTAGTAGCGCTTACTAATTTGCCCTAATTAAAAACTTCTTTGTGAATTAACAATCGAAGAACGGAACTTTGTATGCAATAATTAACACTGCAGTCAGTTTTACGAACTGATTATGCGCGCCATCTATTAGTTTCTTTCGGAAACATATACAACTAGCTCATACCACAATCACATTTACTTAATAAGGAGGATTCGGGGCTTATATAAACTTAAAACACTAATCCTATTAATAGGTAGAAAAATGTTTCTCTTTCGTTGTAATTTCTTGTAAAATGCAATTATCAGGGGATATTTCAATTTATATAACACAATAGATTGGTGTTATTGCTATCAGCCAGTTTTCCAAGTATTTGATTGCTTTAGTATTTTCAGTAAACCAGTTATCCAGTTATCCAGTCTAGTTGGATATTATGAAGGCTTTTTGTAAGTTTTATAATTTGGAAAAGTGCTTTGTAGCATTAGTTGCTTTATTTTGTGTCTGCTGGCATTCCAGATACCTGCTGTGCTAATGTAATGACCTACGATTATGACTGACGTAAAAAAAAATACAGACGAATTGAAGTCCTCCTCCTTTTTTTGAAGTCGGTTAAAAAGCTAAACATCTCATCAACAACTAGGCTTTTACGTGCAAAATGTAACAAAGCGAGTGGTGATGGATGTAGGCACTGAGAGAGAGCTAGACTGTACTGTCAACCAAATAGGTCCAACACTGGCTGACGGAGGTGGCAAGAGTCCAAACCAGCATGTATGCATGAAGAGAGTGATGAATGTATTGAAAGCACGTCAGGTTTGTAAGGACAGAGATATTTGGCATTCGGTGCTTTCTGTCTACCCCGTTAGGGACCTGGCGTGATGTTGTTGTTGTTGTAACAAAGCTTAAACATGAGATGATTCTCAAAATCTCAATTTGTCTTCGACTCACACAATATACATAATAGTTAATATAGAATAACAAATGCAAACAACAAACACAAGTTACTGTAGGTTGAAGAGGTGAATTATAAATAAAAAAACCTGTTCATGAATAAAAAATATACATTTAATAAATCCCTCCAGGCGGCGGTCTACCAAATAACAATTTCCATGATTCTGGTTGGATTAATTGAGATGTTAAATCAGATTTGTCATCAAATATTGGCAGCAGGCTTGATAATTGGTGAATCATATCATGGGCGTCAGGAATATTATCTCCTTCTGAACAAAATTTATATAGGATCAAACATGGCATGGAGTTTTCCTTACATACTCCATACAGTAACGAAGCAAATCCACCTCCATGTATTTTAAATCGCCCATCAGCTGCTACATGCTCGTTCCAGTTCAATGACTTGGCTTGGTCTTTGCAAGTACATAAATCGTTGGCTATGAATCTGAAGGATGAGGTAAAAACTTCTTTCTTCTCATGAGCAAAACTGCTGGTCAATATTATTATATCTGTTATATTCTTCGATTTAAAATACCTTACAACGCATTGTAAAAAGTCACGAGCATATTTAAAAATAAGCGGAGCTCTAAACTGTAGCACAATGAGTTTTTTCGAATCTGATTTGTAAATTTCGCAAGATGTTGCAATATTACCAGAACTTAGATTGTATGGATCATATCCTATAACTGGAATCACTGCTGAACAATACACAGACGATACCTTCTGCATTTTCAAAGAAGTAATCAATAAATCACACGCAAGTTGGCCGACATTTCCAACAGCGACACTTGGTGTAATTAGAGAATATCCAGTCAAATCATCATCATTTACGAGTGCCCAAATGTTTTTTGCCGTCATTTTCAATATCGCACTTTTTAAGAAAATGCCTACTTATTTATATACTCGAAATTGCTTGCAATTATTATCACAAGCCTAAATGACATTCACGAACTATTTTATTTCAAATCATTCAGATAGTGATGCGCAAAAAATATCGATATTTAATATTCGTTACCGAGTACTTCTTGTATCGATATTTCGAAAGTTTACTTTAGATTTGTGTTGATACTTTTGTCGTTTACGACATCGTACAAAATTATTAAATACTAGAAGACCTGACCACGCGCGGCCGTGATTCAATTATAATAATGTCATAATAACTTACTCTCATATTTGTAAAAATCGTTTGTAAAGACAATCGTTACCATGACAAACGTAACACTGTGATGATAAAGCAGTTTGTCGGATCCAATGTGGAAACATTCTAAAATCAACAACTACTTAAAAATTAATTTAAAACAACATTTTCCAATGGACCAAATTGTGAATCCAAGCCGAGCCAAGCCAAGTTATTTTTTTAAATTACGAAATACACACTCGTTTGCCAAGAGCAACTAAGAGCGCATAATGCTCATAACCGTAAATATCTAGGGGTTAACTACTCTATGTCATCGTTTTTCCGCCTTAATTTCCCGCCAATCGCTTAACATATATATATCGCTTCAAAGTCTCGAATATGTTTGGAAAAGAAATTAACCGGTTGTTTTATAATTGAAAGTACGAATACACACAACACACCATCGAAAATGAATAAGTAGATAAGAATCGATAATTTAAACACTTATCATAAAGCGTATCCCTAATTTCAGATTATTATACTGTCACTTGTTAGCAAACTAACTAGCACTAGCACTTGACAGGACAAGTTTTTTTACAAATCAAACTAGGAATCTTATATTTGAGTAAAATTTAGCTAAGTTAGTTAATTAAATAAATATTAACCTAGAAACTTGAAGTTACTAAACATTATATCCAAAATGGTTATAATAGCCATGGCATCATGTATTTCTTAGTTTATAAATGTTCATTAATTGTTTCACGTAATGTATTATCTATGGTTAAAAATTATATACTATTCTGTCCAACACTATACTATACCTAAAGTAGATAGTACTTATACTTATGTACCTATACCTACAAAACGAAACGAAGTGCAAAGTGTAGAGAAACGGAGTGTCCGTAACATAAAGATAAGGTGATTAAGATTTAAACGCAAAAGAAGTATTTCATTTTCTTTATGTTCCTTTTAACTGAATCATAATTTTCGTAGTTTGATTATGACAGAGAAAGAAGGTGTCGATCCACAAATAGAAGATTTCATTCTTTCCGAAACACAAAAGCAGCGATTTCAGGTTACTGATAATATCTTCTAATATCTGTTTGTGATAGTAAATTCCTTTAGATTTAATCTTTATTTACACTAAAAATGTCTGAAGAGGAAATTAACAGGCATAATTATTCCAAACACGGCATATATGTAAATGACCTTTGCTCTATCTGTAACTATTGTTTTAAGGATAATTTAAATATATTTACGCCATAAATCGTATTAACAATTTAAAGTGGTCACAGGTTTCTCAATGATAAACTTATATTTTATATAAGTCACGAGTCGGTGTAAAGTGCTGTAAGTGCATTAATTAATGAGTAGTATTTAAATAATTACAGGTACTTGTTCATGGTCTAACGGATACATGTTGGGACACATGCATGGGCCGACCGTCGACGCGCATGGACTCCAAGACTGAAGTGTGCATCATGAACTGTGTCGAGAGGTTTATAGATGCTACTACTTTCATCACTAAGCGTCTTATGAACACAACCAAGTACCGCTCAGAATCACCACTTGAATTTCAGTAGCAGATTACTCACTGATCTACAAGATGTTCTCTGGAGTTAGAAATTTCATCAATCGCCATAGAAGAAAGTTCATTGTCAGCGGTGTTGTATTTGGTACATTGTACTTGCTCATGAACTATGCTCAAAGGAAATTACGAGAATGGCAGGAAAGGGAAGCTAAGAAGTTCTTTGAAATGACACGTAAGAAACAACACTTTGAGAGCACTGAACGCACATGCAATCAAACTATACTTTCCCTATCTAAAATTGTCTCTGAGAGCATTATAAGCATACTTAACACAGAGGAAATTGTTCAGAAACTTCAAGAAAATCCAGAAAACAAACTGGCTCTATGGGAACAAATGAAAATAATGATATTTACTAGGATTTGTGTATTAGTATACGCATTATCTATACTTCAGGTGACTTTGAGAGTGCAACTTAACATCATTGGTGGTTATCTCTACCGGGATTCTGTACATGAGGAGGAACCCCTTATAGATAGCGACCTACAGGCTAAATACTTGTCTCTCTGTCATCACTTTGTTGGCCAAGGTGTAGAAGATTTAGCTAAGCAAATTGAGAAGACTGTAAAGAGAGTAGTTGAGCCGGTTTCTTTAAAAAAGAAAATCACTTTGCAGGAAGTAGAACAAATCTTTTGGTCCATACAAACAATTTTATGTACTGACACTAACAATGGAGATCCAGTGAAAAAAATGGTACACTACCTTGTGGGACACACAGAAATCAATGAAGCCAAATTTGATACTATTGTAAAGGAAACCATGGACATATTAGAGAGTGATGAAGTGACTTCAGTGGCAATGTCAACAGTTAGCCGTGGCTTCTCTTCTGTGGTTGATGAAATTGCAAATCTATTTGCTTCAAAGTGGGTACCAACAAATAAAAACCATTTAGAAGTGTCAGACGATCATATCGTGACTAATGGAGCATTAAAGTTGAATGCAGAATCAAACCAATTTGTCGATGTAAATAAAGTTGAAATGCATTTTGTTAAACTCTTGCCCATTGTTAATGAATTGATTACTAAGAACACATGCAAGGGTGACACCAACATTCCAGATTTACTGACCCAGCAACTGACCCTTAATGATAAACTAAAACTTCTCGGTGCCAATATATATGAAGTGTTTAGTGATATATAAATAACTTTGGCATTATTAGACTTCTAGTGAATAGGAATTGTATTTTAAAAATGTTGGTTTTGTTTCATACACGAGTGTCTATCCATGGCCCTCCTTAATGAGCTTTAGATTTATGGCAGATGTTACTGCAATAATTCAGCCGAGAGTAAGCTGCAAATAATTGACAATATTGTTATTTACTATAATCACAAACTCATTTTTTATTTGTTCTGAAAATGTACACTTCGATTGTTGAATTGACCTATATAAATGGACATATTGCATCTTCCTATCTACCAGTCTTGAATTATCAGATCATAGCCCTAAATAAATTAACTGTTAATAAAATTTACAATAATGTATATATTGCAGAGGCAAGTACTAATTACTGGTAGTTTTAGGTTACATAACATTCCCAGTCATTAATTTTCATGGTCACTTAGTCAGGATACCATTAATTAATGTTTTTATCCTCAATGTTTTTTATCATGATACAGCAAGCTTATAAATTTACCATATATTATTTAAAATGTGGTATAACATGTTTTTGTCTGTTTTTCAAAGGGAATTATTTCTATAGTATATGTTTCTACTTATTGTATATTTAGTATGACAATCTTGATTTTATTTTTCTTTTTTACTAAACCAATAGTAAAATTGTTAAATATAGTAATATTGTCAGATTATAATGGAGCTATGAAAACTGCAGTCTCATTAATGATCAAAAACATTACTCATTGAAATGTATCATCGTGAAAATATCCACTTTTTTAAACTACCAAATGGGTGAGGTTCGTAATAATAAATAAATGTTATAAAATATAGTACATTTTATTAATCCTAATTTTACCACCATATTTTTGTCTATGAAACACCTATTGTTCATCATAATGGTGAACCATCTTGAGCACTGGTAATACCAGTGCTCAAGATGTAACTCGCAACTATATTATTGAAAGTAAAAATAATGCTAATGATATTATTGGAAAAAAATTACACGGGTATGTGACACCAAAGTGGCTTTGTTGTCTTAACAGTGCATGTTTTTGAATCATTTATATTAAACGGAGTAGACGGCTCTGTAATAGGACTGAAAAAGAGGTAGGCATTTCTATTTTAAAATTGATTATAGAAACTTCTTTGTCGTTGCGCAGAGACTATAAAAATACGTTCTATAAATAATTTAGAAGCCAAAAGTTGCGCGTAGCTTTCTAGTTTTCACTGATAAAAATATATATGTGTTTCCTTAATGCATTTTCGTTGTCGAATTCCACGGGGCATATTTATATTTATGAACTTTTATTTACTGTTTGTACACACAAAACTGCCACTTCATTTGTAACTCTGTAAAATGCTAGTCAGGAATCTTAAATTACGCAACTTTTAATTGCCATAAGCATATATTCTACTAGCTGTTGCCCGTGGCTAATTTGTTCAGCGACATCTGTAGCACTTATTTGATTAATCGTGTTTTCATGATTCGTGAAAGTTAGATATTTTTCCGAGAATAAAGGGAGCCTATGGCACTCTCCAGCCGTTTAACTATCGCCATACTAAACATCACACTGATTCGTTGTTCCAATTTGACATGTAAGAAGGTGATCCAATACATTTTCACATTTATTAATATTAGCATAGATTGTCATTTCAATACAGTCATCTACCGGAAGGCTCCCGTTCTCCTAGTCATAACCTAATAACATAACTTACATAAATTCACGCATTATTATGATAGTGACATTGCCGTAGTTATGACAACAGGAAATCTTGAAATGGATTAGTAAAAAAATCAATATTCGCTCGAGGGTAGATAGTAACATGTTTAATTGGTGGGTAGGGCTAAAATATTGTGGTTTTGCGCCCTCTGTTCACACAACTGCTGTTTTTTAGAAGACGTCATATAGACCATCGCCAATGCAGTGTAGATATGCGGCAAGCGACGGCTGCGCGGCGTGAAATGCGCGCGCAGGGTGCCAAGTCGCCGGCCGCCAATAATACGTCGCTAAACGCGCCGAGCGCGCGCCTCCTCTATCGACGCACGTCGCACATGTATACGTAGAACGTGCACCGTGCACACCCGACAGCGTTACTGAAATATTGTGACTTACATCGCGACTGTTAAACAGATTTCAGTGTAATTTTTTTTTATAAATTGGACACGACCTGTTTCAGTTTGAGATCTTTAAATCTAAGTGTAATCGGGACATTTTCTTAATAGGTAAGTCGCTTTGTTTGTTTTAAATAAATCATTCTGTATTTTTTCATCTTTATACGTGAAAAATAATCCCGGTCGTGTTTTAGGTGGGTACGTCCGCTAACCATTTTTCTCACTGTAATATCTCATTGGTATTTTGTTTGTTTATACTCTTATATCTGAATTATTTATTTGCTGCTAGGTTTATTTCTTCGGAACACTACATTCCCATGTTGATTAAGATAAAATTAATGAAACGGTACTGAAAACCTTTATAGCAAGACCTATTGTAAGCGGTATTCTAAAATAAAACACTAAATTGTACACAAACATTTATAGACATTTTTTTTATTTTTCCAGAAATGTCGTTCAAGATTTACCATGTTCTTCAAAAATGAACCTAAGTACCTATCAAAAATTCAATAGAAAGATATTGTGGAATATATGTATCTATTTTCCCTGCAGATGTTATGTTTACGATTCTATAACAACATTCACGTGCCATTCTATAGCTGTTTATAGTTGCGAAACAACACCGACATTCAACACTCCACACAAATGTACTTACTTAAAACAATCGATAAGTAGATAATACAACATGAGTTCAAAATAGTGGTAATTATGCAAAGAAAAGCTAACTAATAGTAAGTTCCTAATAAAAATAAGCATACCACCAATTATTTATAACTTTACTATTTACTAATATGATTTATTCAAAATTCCATTGGGGAATATTTGATATGGTGTAACACTGAGTCGAATTATTCAGCATATCAAATAAGTAAAGGCAGTAAACTCATCTTTCCATTATTAAAACCCCACCTAATTCAATACTTTTATAGTTGTACCTAAAAACATTATATTACGTTGTACCATTTCAATAGTTGTACCCATAACATTTCCATAATGTTACTAAGATATTATGTGAGCTACGAGTTAAATGATGGATTGTTTTCTCTCTCTATTTACTATTAACTGGATATGCTTAGTTAAGTTAACAAAAGCTTTTACTCTTATCACTGCTAACTTAATAGGTCGCGTATTACAATTTTAACAATTTTATTTACGTTCCATGGTAGGTATCTATTATTACTGGTAAAAGCCAGCTTAATATTATGACGCTATTATTTTGGGCTAAAATTACAAAGATTCTTCTTTTGTTCATAGCAAAAGCAAAGTTTGATCAAAATAGTTGGACCTCTTAATGAGGTGTGGGTAAGATTAATCATGATAAAATGATCCTTTATATATTTGGTATTAGTATGAATCTAAAATTTTACGGATTAAATCTTACCTCGCCGCTCTTCTCAGACATTTTAATGTAATGTGACGTGCCCACACTTCATCTTGTAAATAATACATTTATACCATATCGTCGGCAGCCTTCATAGCTTACAGTACAGATACTAACAGACAAATTAGTCTTTTAAGGCTCAATATAATCTTGGGATTTGTCTAAGCTTCCTTTTGTTTAATGTTTGGCTATAATCCCCATATTCGTACGACCTCAGCTACGCTGCTCCAGTAAGGACTATTATTAAGTTACTGACATTTGCTAGACCTATATATAAAGTTATTGCAGTTATATTAAATGGCCCAAGGTGTTCCATTAGGCTTACCGACTATCACCACTTAATGTGAACTGCTAAATTCCAAAACAAAAATAACAGTCATTGAAGCTAACTACATTGAATTGGTAATTATTAACTACAACGAAGCCGATAGTAATTTCGAAAAAGAAGAGATGTTACGGGTATAAAGCACGGAGGAGTGACGCAGGTGTTACATACTGAATCGACTAAAACTTGATTATTACTATACCTTGTCATGCAATAAAATGTTACCTGGCCTACCTACCTAGTACCTACAGTAAAAATCGTAGCGGCCGTGGCTATCTTATCTCAGACTTCAATTATCTCTATAATATTATTTGACCGAAATTAAAAATCGAATTTCGATAAATTTGATAAAGGTAATGCACATTACTATTAGCCATTAGGTGAAACGTCTATATCTATATTCACACAGTGCTGAAGCAGATGAAACATTTTATTGTATCGTACCAACATGTGTGACTAAGGTTTGCTCGGCATCTTTCGAATTTCCTGCTTAATTTTACAACCGTGCTAACAATATGGTATAGTTTAGTAGCTAGTAGCTACGATAACGGAGTCGTTAAGTTCAATATGTTAGAATAAGACTCTAAAATTCTCTAATTTCCATGATGATCGTTAGAGCTCGTTGCCAGAATCTATTAAATATTATATATATATATATATATATATATGTATTTAAATTTAAATAAATGTGGATGCCTCGAAAATTGCAGTTCGCTGGCTACTGTTTAGAATAAACCAGGCTTTCATAGTTTATCGCACGCTGATCTCTCACCGACTACATGCAGCGCGTAGCTCCAACCGAGATGAACGTGCGCTAAAACAATAAAAAACAGTAAGAGAAAGAGAGCCAGTTTCCGTGACGGAGGTACCTACCTGTCTGTAAACTTTTTCTTATTTTTACCGCTAAACTGTGATATTTAAATTAGGACTCATTTAACTAAGCATTTTGACCCAACATAAAATAGCATTCGTATTTGGTAAGGAATAAATTTATTCTTATAACTAAACCATGTTGTCTTCATTATTATCTTCACTTTACCAAACCCCAAATTACACCATTAATCTAAGATTATGATAAATACGTTTGCGATAAAAGCGACAACAATCACAATTATTCAAGTAACGCTTACGGCCGCGTGTAAAAGTGGATAAAGAGCAACCTTGCGATTATGTACACCCCTTAATCATATCTATACGCTTGTTAAAAATTACGTAGTATACTAGCTACCATAAAAAAATAAAATGTCAACAGAACGTACTGTCGTTCGAGTTAAATGTTTTATTTGTTCCATATGGCCACACGAGGCCGCTATTGCCACAGGCGCGGTCGCAGTGCTAAACCGCTTATCCGTGTAAACCATTATCAAAATGTTGCCGTAACAATGATTAATATAATCCATATCAGTTTTTTAACCTGAACGTTTCACTGGATATGGAAATAGAAAGCGCTTGATATTTACAATGGTGATTTTCATATATACAAGGAAATATTTAGGACGTTAGCTAATGTTTCAAATTACCGTGAAGATAAAAATAAAAGCGGCAAAGCTAACTCGATTAATTAGGTCAAACGGTCTACGCATTCCGAGTGCTAAAGAATTGTTTACCTTTTAATGCATTATAAAACAATATTCACTACGTAATGGTTACATTATTTTCACACGTGACGACAATCCTTATTGTTGAACGTGCGTAGGAATTGATTTGTCACTTACGGTAACGTCGACGGAAGTACGCCAACAAAAAAGGATTCTTCAGCAATTGTAAACAGAACAGATAGAATTTTCATTGCAAAATGCTATCTATTACTGTCATTATTAAAGATAGAACAGTGAATAAATAAATAACGACATTCATTTCCCCAACCCGTATCCAATTGATTTGGTATCGCGGATATCTTTCTCTGCAATTGGTCATCAATTGGACATAATTTTCTTCTTATTCATTATCTTTTGCGCGAATGAGACATGTTTTTCTGGTTTATCTCAACTTTATTACAGACATTATATTTTTATATCCACTTTTTGTAAGGTACGTTTCATCCCTAAACATATGAAATCCAAAGCCTGTTGTTCGATATTCAAATTTACGAAACACTATTCGAGTATTATCTAATTTTAAGAATTTGCACACTAATTAAGAATTTTCGTTTGATAAGAGGGTAATATTTTCTAATCGTACCTACAGTAAGTACACACGTGCAATATTTAAATATTAACTTTTAAATGTACGTAAATTCAACTCATTCAATTTATTTAGGTAAGTTCGAACTGAAACTATTTAAGTACTTTTAATCAATGCCACAGTATAAGAATACGTGAAATTCATAAATAATACATTTGTGTAAATAGTACGTACTTAGTGGTATTGTAGACTGATCTCAATTATGGGGTTTTATTTATTCGTTTGATTAATGAAGATATTGTGAGCGTTAATTTGTTGAATGTAGTGATAGTAGAGTGATGAATGTAGACGAAGCGCGTCAGATTTGCAAGGACAGAGATATTTGGAACTCGGTGCTTTCTGTCTACCCCGTTAGGGACCTGGCGTGACGGTATCTTATTGTTGTTGTTGTTGTTGTTGTTGTAATTTGTTAAAATATGCACAAATATAGATTTTTCACAGAATACGCGACGTAAATCGAAAAACAATTCATTTAAGACCCATGACACGGTACCACAGTGCTCTCAGATGAAAAAGCTAATAAAATCACAACGGACGCTTTATACGAAAGCCAGGCGTATATAAAATCGTGCATAACCCATCCCCCACCAGCACCTAGGACCTTCCCTGTCGAATTCCTGTGGCCCCAGGTATTTTGAAATTCATTAACCAATGTTAGCCATACTACTCGTATATTTGTCATTTGACCCCCAACTATATAACAGTACGAGTAAGTAGAATCATAATATGAATGATGGGAGCAATTCAATGACCTTACCTTATGTTACGCACGACAGATATTAACACGCTCGTGTGTATGTGACAAACGGTACTGTATTAGCGTCCACAAACATATCCGCCCTCTAATAGATATTACAAAGTTTGTATACCCCTAACATTCATTTGAAAGTAGAACATTATGACTAACAGTTTTATACTAGCTTTGTTATAACTTATTTTTGCTTATGTAAATTTTTATTATTTTACATTTTTCTTTTATTGGTGGTCGACGGATTGTAAGAAATTGAATAATAAATCTTTTTTTTTTTTCAAGTCAAAGTAAAATTTTTTCAAGTAAAATTTTTTTTTCAAGTCACTGGCTATAACACCGTTGCAAAAATAATACTCGTGCGTGCCAGAGAGTTCTCATGTTCTATAAGTCATGTTTGTAAAGTTTGTCTTTTTTTTATATATAATTGAGCTCAGCAAACAGGCAGACGGCTTAAAATTTATTTTAGATTAAGGCTTCATCCATACTCATTCTGAAAGATGGGTCGTGTACAATAATGAATTGGTAACTGCCTGTATTAAGGATACCTAACTATTAATTCCATGTCACTTACACAATACCTAGTTATTATTCTATATCATAGTCAACATTAACGAGTCTTTATTATTGATGTCAACATATATCATACAAAATGTTATTCTTCTTGTATCCTTGGAATTACCATAAAATCCAAACGCAAGCTTTTTCTTTAGCAGACAAATTTAGTTCTGTAGTTACCGTGTTTTAAAATGTTACAGTTGACTTTATTTTCTACTTGCGAAATGCAGCAACATCAATGTAATTTTTATTGTGCGGAAAAGTCTGTCTGTTCATTTTACAATATCTGAGTGGCTCAAAGAGGATGCCCAGAAATGAAAATTAAAGAAGTCCTACAATTTTAGCATATTTGCATAGGTTTAAAGACAGCTTTGCCCTGGATTTTTTCTCTCGGTGCACTTCCTGCTGATAGCTAGCGATGTAAGGCTGACGAAAGCAATAATTTGTTTCAATATTATTTAGTTTATCAACTTGTCTTTCCCAATATATCCACGCCACCGAACGCAGAGAATACTTTTGTTGGACTGCAAGTATAAAGCATTAAATACATTCTATATTTTAATATAAATGTATCATTAGTAAACAATTGCTTTATTTCTTTTACTTTTCTAAATCAATGTACCCGTTCAGAAATATATGCATGAGCATAAACAGTGATAATCATGAGTAGTTGCCATAAAGGCTGTGAAATTATATATGTACGTATGCCTAACTTGTATTTATATATGTACTACTTAGTGCACGAATAGTGGTAGCTATTATTGTATTGTGATTGACAAGGGCATTTTTAATGTTAATATATAGTAGAAACCGGAAAATATAAAAGAACATTTTTTGCTTTTAATCATAAATGTATCTATTTGAAATAGTAAAATTGAAATATTGTGAAGCTTCGTAACGTAAGGGTCTTCGTAAGCAGTGAAGGGAAACATCGTGAGGAAACCGACACACCTTCGAGTTCTCCATAATGTCCTTCGATGAGGGTGATCCGCATTGGAACAGCGTGATACACTATAGCGTTAGTTCTTCCCATTGTTACAAAATTCCCGTGTCAAGCACTGGAAACAGAAAAATTTGAAAAAAATGTGTGGTTGCCATAGAAGGTTTTTTTATCTTGGCCAGGTACCATGTTTTCGAGTTTTTCTGTATCATCAGTCCCATGAAACCATGATTTTGATTCATGAAAAATACAAATTATTATATTTGCATTTTTAACGCGGTCACACGCGGTTCGTCAGTTTTAGTTTGTAACTAAAACAGTTCTTTGTATACTTTTG
Organism: Agara michaeli; assembly: GCA_018245675.1. Classification (NCBI taxonomy): domain Eukaryota; kingdom Metazoa; phylum Arthropoda; class Insecta; order Lepidoptera; family Hesperiidae; genus Agara; species Agara michaeli. The sequence continues at coordinate 6,765 of DWDX01000130.1, read as the reverse complement.
TTACTTTCAATAAACAATATACTTATGTATGTAGGTAGATAAATAAGTTCAATAAAATCGTCTTCCGAAAACAATATCTTAAACTGATAAATACTATCAAATGTCAAGGACAAATTGATATTCGTTAAGTATTACAGTCAATGAAAAGGTCAAATGAATTCAAAGAAGAATTTGTGTTATTACCTAATAGAATTATGACAGTTATATGACAGTATATAAGTTTTTTAGCTGTTGTTTTTGTGTGAATAAACAAGATGTATAAGACAGTTGTAAAAAATCATTGTTATAGGTTAGGATTTATTTTTTGTGTGTGCTGTTGTGTGAAATAAAAAAAAATCAACAACCATTTTCGATAAGTAATCAATTTCAAATAACAGTATAAATTATAGGTGAGTACTATCGATTGTGGACGGCTTGTAAATAAATTATAGTTGATCCGGTGAACTTAGAATATATAAGTAAAAAAAACATTAATTAAACTGTTTATATTGTTTAGTAACACACAGAACATACACTAACAACACGTACTTCTGTGTCTACGCAGCATATCTACCGATACGTATTGCCAGCAAATCACTTTTACGCTACTAATAACTCTCACTTCATGCAATGCAGAGCGGACAGAACCTATTCTTAACAACCCATTTTTAAAAAATGTTTCAGTTCAATTACTGTACGTAAGAGATAACGTATAATTTTATAGTACGTACGGTAACTCTTTACTTTTATTTCTATTCAAGTCAATAATTAGCTGAAAGCATTTCTATAGAATGTAAAACGCATATTGGACTTCGGCCGGAACACTGGAACTGAACAGTGAACAAATACGTTTTCTGGCTACGGACCGGTCACCATATAAGTCTTCTCAGTAATGCGAACTTACCACCACGAACTTAACGCCACCACGTACTCACCGCTAATAAACAACGCCACTACCTTTAGCTTCAATTGTGTAATACCCTAGCATTAGGTGCTCCAATAAAGTTTAAATAAATAAATAAATGTACATATTTGAAATCAACGTTCCAGATGTGACACTAGCGATGTTAGTGGCGGCGCGGGCTTAGTTGGCATGGGTGTGGCAGTAGCGCGAGCGGTGCGGCAGAGGGCGCGCTGAGCAATGTGGGCGCGGGCGGCGCGCGCGCTGCGGCGCGTGATGCTGCTGGTGCCGTTGGTGCTGACCGCGCTGGCGCTGCTGCTGCTGCCGCGCCCGCAGCCCGCCATCGACACCGCGCGGTTGCCTTCGATGCCGACGCCTCCGCGCGAAGACTCGCACTTTCAGGTGTTTACATAATTTTTTTGCCCGTCCATAAGTTTTTTCAATTTATTAATTTTTGAAATCTAATTCGATTTCTCCGCGAACAAAAAATATTATCACAAACATTTATACATGTTTGCGATAATAACTTTTTCCTTCAAATTTTTTATTTTATTTTGTTATTTATAACACAATACATACAAGGTAAAATTTTTCACTTCACAGTTACTCAGTCGTAGCAAAATTGCTTATCTTGAACCTTGTGCATTTTAGAACTTGATAACTGAAAGCGAGGAGGTGTTAGACGGCGAGGTAGACGATTCGCCCAAGAGGCCATGGTTCATAACTGTCGCAGACCGTCGACACATGCATTATGATCCTCACGCAAAAATCTTTCCCGAAGATGCTCCCGGGGACGACAGGTATTAAAAATCAATGACGCCAATTCTAACATTTGACATGCGAGTTTATTATAAAAAATATTTCATATTCAATCCGAACTAAAATGTAGTTATAAGTTCTTAACTGTTCAACGTTTTTTAAAATCACACATAGGGACTTTAAATTGATCATTATTTTACAGAATATCAGAACAACTAACGTATATTTTACCGAAAGATGAAGATGTTCCAATAAAGAAAATATTGCTTGCAAATGGTCTCGGTACGTGGGGTGTGACAGCGGGACGAACCGAGTTCATCAGAAACAAATGTCCAGTGGACCGGTGTTCGCTCACCGCGGACTCGAGGGACGCTGCTACCGCTGATGCTATATTGTTTAAGGATCACCACACGCCTTTCAATGTCAAAAGACCGCCAAATCAGGTAACACCACCAGTACACAATTTCATTACGATCGCCTTGTACGTTGCATTTTTATTTTTAGTTACCTATTGACCGAATTAAGCAGTGGTAGCACAGCGGGTCGGATTTCAGTTTCCCGCTCCGGGACTTTGGGTTCGAGTCCTACCGAGCAACTCGGACTTTACAAAATTACGTGCGTCTTATAACTGAAAGTTTAAATATTACTCGCTATACCAGTGAAGGAATACATCGATAGGAAATCTGCACACATACAAATGTATGTGTAGATCATGTTTTGTGAGGTGTGCAAAGTCTGCCAATGAGCACTTGGCCAGATAAGACAAGTATTCGAACAATAAAAAGGGTTGAAATAAGATGTTTCAATATAAAAAACCGATCAAACTTTTGAACATAGCGTCAATATGATGTCGAATAAACTATTCCTGAGCTGTTTGTATGTTGAATGTTTGATTTTTTTTAGATTTGGATTCTATACTATTTAGAATGTCCGTACCACACCGCGTCCCTCCGTCCCACGTCCATGGACGTATTCAACTGGACGGCCACGTACCGCCGCGATTCAGACATCGTGGCACCTTACGAGCGATGGTACTACCACGACTCCCTCATCACCGAAAAGGAACTCGACAGAAACTACGCAGCCAACAAAACAAAAAAGGTATTACATACAAGGTTTTACAATTTCATAGTAATTTTCAAGGTTTGCAATTATACAAATACTCGATTCTATTTCCAAACTTGAAAAATTTACATACATTATAAAAGATATGTTGATAGCAATTTTTTATTTACCTCAACCTATTCTGTTCATAGGATTTGATTTTAACGATTCGTATCGGTGTTGGAGTGATAGCTTACTCAGTTATCCGATCATGATTTGGCTAATGACTAAAGCAAAACAATTTGTTCAGTGAGTAGAGAGAGAATCGATGGAGGGAATATCGATAAACGAAATATATTTATTCCTCTTAATTACATTTAGTCCGTAGGTAAACAGATTCAAATTGAATATGAAATGTTCCAGGTAGCATGGTTCGTGTCCAACTGTCACGCTCGCAACCGTCGCCTGCAGTACGCGCGGCAGCTCGCCAAGTTCATCCCCGTGGACATCTACGGCGCGTGCGGCTCCCACCACTGCCCCCGCGCCGACCCCAACTGCCTAGAAATGTTGGACAGGGAGTACAAATTTTACCTGGCGTTCGAAAATTCCAACTGCCGCGACTACATCACCGAGAAGTTCTTTGTCAACGGTTTGCAGTGAGTTTATCGGTTACAATATTACAGAATTTATTACAATTGAATACGTAGTTTAGGATGAATGTCACGACGGACATCTGATCGCTAATTAAACGATGCCTCTGCTATGGATACGAGAGATCTGATAAACTACATTATATAAATATATAAGAGAGTGACGAATGTAGAAGAATCACCTCAGATTTGTAAGGATACAGATATTTGGCAATCCATGTTAATAACAATATGTACATTACATACTTACATTATATCGGAGAGTGGGTACAACTGTGCCGAGGCAACATGAATATGTCGCATAGCCTCGTCATTGAGCGTCAATCGTCATTGAACTATTTTAATGCAGGCGATTTTAATAACGTTTATGAGGAAATAAAATAAATATCTCTGTTTCTTTACAGTTAGCGACAATACTTCTTGTTCTATTAACATATTTATTATAGTGCCAACTTAACTTACAATAAAAGTATATAAGTACATCCAGGTTCCATGTCGAATTGTTGCAAGCAGGTAGTTAAAGTATAAATATTTGCCTCCGATCATTTCTGACTAAAGTATGTGTTTAGACAGAGACGGAGCTATTAATAACTAGGGACATGTATAAGTGACCCGTCGGTCGTCCGCAGGCACGACGTGCTGCCGGTGGTGATGGGGGCGCGCGCGTCCGAGTACGCGGCCGCGGCGCCGCACAACTCGTACGTGCACGTGGACGAATTCGCGGGCCCCGAGGAGCTGGCCGCCTACCTGCGCCGCCTGGACAACGACGACCATCTCTACAACTCTTATTTCAAGTGGAAGGTCAGAAACACTTTTACGTTTGAGAGCGAAGCCACGCGCTACATATGATCCTCGGTGACGCGTCGCGAGGTGCGTCGCGTCGTCGCGCGGGGACCGACGAGACGAAGCAGGCAGGCACGCTGACGGACTGCACCGAAACCCTACGAAGTCGTAGAGCAGCGTTGCATTTCGGCACCTCATTGCATGCAACTCATCAATAACTTCTGTGAGGCTTCACTCTTGATGCTCGAGTGCAAAAAGAACATAGTAAATAATTCACCCCCCGTTAAACGGTGTAGCTATTAGCTGTTCCAAGTAAACGATCAGCCAGTCTGTAAATTAAAAATTATTATTACTCTGATTATTAAAAATATTTTTTTTTCTCTTTTTCCTTTTGTCATTTGCTTTTATAACTGTGTTATTGTTATTTTTTCAATTATGTTTTTGTTTTTTTTTTTTGTTGTTTCTATATTATAATTTTTATAACGTTTGTATTATGTGCTGTCGTAGTCTATAAATAAAGTGTTTCTTTGTTTCTTTGTTTCTTTCTTTCTAAAGTACACTTGATTATTGTATTTTTTTTCAAATGATGCTATAATACGAAAGTACTGCGACTTCCTTTATAGTGTGTCTTTAGGATGTGGACAAAAATTGAACCTAATTATCTCAATTGCTTATGCCTTGAGCCAATCGCCCGAGAACGTTGCGTCATCTCCGCTTGAGAATCAGCCAGCGTTGATCCAGCCCCTTTCCGTGGCGATTAAGTTAACTGATTGCGTCACTGCGGTGCCCTTTAGTACTTGTGATCTAATCTTTTACACATACTCCGTATCTTTGGTAGGCATTTGTAATGTAATTTTAAATTGTTAGTTTTCAGTACCTACTTTCGTAAATATAGTCGGCGTGAACCATAAATACATTGACAAATTTTATTAAGTCATTCCAATGCTCGCTGTTTAGCATCCAGTGTACATGTAGCAGTGTTTTAAATGAAATCATAATATGATACATGACTGGCAACGAATATAAGTGTCATATTTAAATGTGTTTTATTTTAAGCAAAACTCTTCTTCATGTTACAGAATCAGTAAGACTTGTGACGCTACAAATGTTAAGTAGTGACTGCGGATTTTGGACTTAGTACATCCAGTAGTATAAGATTGAGTTTCTAGTCGAATCTATAGTCTGTCGTATATTGCTCCCTCGAGAACTGAATTGGACTATCACGTACGTTTAACTAAGTCTGCATTGGACGGCATTTATGTTAGGAAATCCCGTTAGTATAGTAGGTAGCGAAGCTGACTGGTAAGCTGGGTTGTGGGTACGATTTCACACAGGACATATATATTTAACGTAACATCACGCCTGTAATCCCGTAAGGGGTGGGCAGAGGAGTGAGAGTGACATATTATATATTTGTAATGACCAAAGAATTTGTTTTGGGTGTGGGTGTAAATTTTCTGTTGAATTACGTATTTAGTAATGCACATAAGTAGTTTGTCAGCTGTCTGGTTACCATAACGCAGGCTGTGTCTAATTTGGGTTCAGAATGTGTGAAGTTGTACCGAGATATTAGTACTGTCATTACATGACACATATAACTTTGCGGACTTATATTATCCACCCGTGGTCTAATGGGGACATAACACATTTTACAGCTTTTCAAGGACATTTGAGTGATACTTTTTTGCCAACTGGACATTTTGCTGTGATACAATTAAAAGTCGATACAAAGGCATCTTCTCGTGATTGTAACGCCTTTTAATTTTAGGCAACTGAACTGAAAGTTATTGCCTATAGTATGTAGAATGGAATAAAAATGTATTTTACGGTGACAAAAAATTTTCATGCCCAGGAAAAAAATACAAAAAAATATATATTTTTTAAAGGGTTACATGTAGTAGACCTCCAAGCTAGGTACAAGCGTATGAATTTTTACAACATATCAACATGTCATAAACAAAAAAAAACACTGCACTTGAATAGATATTTAAGAATTGTTCACGACGAAGAAAGTTAATAGTTTCAATAGAATGTTTGTTGTCATAGCCGCTGCTAATTGATTGGTTCGACCATAATTCGAACATGTCACCCAATTGACCGTTAATTATAATTAGACGTGTAATTAGACGATATCAGTGTAATCATACATTAATACCACTCGTGATGGATTAATTCAATTTTGTAAGCTCAACAGTAAATCTTTGGTATTCGATGTCATTGATCCCTTATCTGTTATACTGGGCACGTGTCTTATTATAATAAGAAATGAGGGTCATAGTCTACCACGTTGGTGACACGCGGATTGTTATATATACATACTAGTTGTGCCCACGACTTCGTCCGCGCTTGAATTTAAGTAAAATTCAAGAAGATTTATACAAACTTTTATCCCCTATTTTATCCCCTTAGGGGTGTAATTATCAAAATCCTTTCTTAGGGGATGCCTATGTCATAGTAGCTTTATGCATGGAAAGTCTCAGCCCGATGGGTTCAAAATTGACAAAGTTTCATACAAACTTCACCCTCCCATTTCACCCCCTTAGGGGTTGAATTTCATAAAATCTCGTCTTAATGAGCACTTACGTCCTTAAAAGAACCCGCATGCAAAATTTGAAACTCCTAGCACTTGTAGTTTCTGAGATTTCGTGA